>PVKA01022115.1:0-30426 GCA_004027165.1 Ctenomys sociabilis
ACACACACACACACACACACACACACACACACACACACACACACACACACACACACACACACACACACACACACACACACACACACACACACACACACACACACACACACACACACACACAGAAGAGCTGGAGTCCTGGGTCACCTCTGCCTTGAAGGGCCCAGGACAGACATGGACTGATCCAACAGGTTCCTTGGTTTTTCCCCAGTGCATTCTGGGAAGAAGGCCAAAGCTCTTCTCTTGCCCTTTCCTGTAGCCCCAGGGGTCTCCCAGCAGCTCACAGCCACAAAGCCCCCATGGCTGTGCACTGTTTTGTGCCCACCTGAGGGCAAGGAGGGCACTGAGAACCTTAGGCTCTGCCCACAGCATCCATCGGCACGGCCCTCGTCATACCCTAGAGATCAGTGCCTGTGGTCCCAGGGGCCATGAGGACTTGGGGACCCAACTTTGCCCACTACCACCCCAAGGCTCTTGCACAGCTCTCCACAGCACTGTGCATCTTTGCCAGCCCTATTCAGAGCTCCATGCTCATCTCTCCAAGGACAGCTTCATCCCTGAAGTCCATCTTTCCCTCTCACTGCATTCACCTGGTGCCATGGCATCCCAGTGTAGCCAGCACAGCAGCCCTGCCATGACTCTTGCTTCTCCTACTGCCTGACAAAGGGGCCATCATCCCTCTGGCCTCACACAAGTACAAGCTGTGACCCAGGCCTGTCACAGAGCTCTCTCCCTCAGGCATAGTTCCCTGACACTGTGACTGAGGCTGACAGGCCAGAGCACCTGATTAGGTGGCGGATGAGATTGGATGCCTGCCCCAGCCCAAGGTTCCCAATCCTGGGACTGGAGTACTCCACAGGGCCTGGGCCCCTGCTTTCCACAGGCCCTCCTCGCCTGTCACATGATTCCTGGGTGTCCAGGTATAGGGAGAGCAGAAGAGGACAGGACAGACTCAGGGCAGGAACTCCTACCCACTTAATCCTGGGTATCTGTGGGCCTCAAAGTCCTCTTAGCCCTGTGAAGTGGATGTCTACAAGGTCATCTTGGAACCAGAAAGAGGAAAGGCCTGCCTCAAACTGGGGAGACTGACCTTGGGACCTTCCCTCTGGAGGTGAGCTGAGCTGGCCAAGCCAGCAGGATCAGTCCCTGGTGAACTGGGAAGAGCTGAAAAACAAGCTCACCAGAATCCAAATCAGGAAAGCCCAGAGCCGGGGTTGCCATGGCAACATGCAGCAGGCTCCTGGCCTGGCACGCAGCCTCTCTGGGCTGGGGGCTGGGACTGCCAGGCTCACCACCCGGCCTTGAGGCTGCCTCTTCAGCCTCCTAGACAGGCAGGAAAGAGAGACTTGGCTTGCCAGGGCTCCCACTGCTGGCTGCAGCCAATTACTAGTCTCCCAGTGAGGCCCACATTCAGCATCCAGCCAGCCCCTGCAGCACACAGCCAAGTCCCAGGGGGGAGCTGCTCTTGGCCTGATCCATGCCAGTGACCCTGAAGGGGTTTCTTGTGCTGGGGCAGAGGGACAGCAAGCAACTCTCCTCACAGCTGGGGGTGAGAAGGGACAAGCACGGGTGTCAGCATGCTAGAGTGCTTTCTGCAGTCGTCCCTCATTTAAGTACTTTCTGTGCAAGCAGAGAACAATAACCCAGAGAAGTTAGTTGACTTCCCAAGGTCACAGAGCTACCATATGGTAGAAAGCCAGGGTCTTCCACCTGCTGAGACCAGGCCCTTCCCGTGGGCACCCGGGATTGGCCATTCAGGACGTCCAATGACATAGCCCCCAGCTGTGAGGTTGGGCTGAGTGTACACAGACCTAGAGACATCATGGCCTCATGTCTTATTTAATAGCCAAACCAGCCCTACCTAGATGAAACTCACACCTCACAAGGCAAACCTTCCCTCCTGCAAGATGCCCTCTGAGAAGTCCCCCTGCACCAGGGTCCTTGGCCTCAAGAGCATGTCCTCATCCAGTCCTGGTGTCGTGTCGGCAGCCTCATCTTAGCTCCCTGAGTAAGCTGTCGATGGAGCCCAGCAGTTCCCGGAAGTAGCCCTCGTCCTCGCCTTCTTGGAGCTCCAGGGCGGCTAGGGCCTGGTACTCGGCCTGCAGGCTGGCCAGTGTCCTGCTGAGCTGGGGGTCCTGACGGTAGTGGTCCCTGCAGGTGGCCAGGAGGGCACCCAGTGTTTGCAGCACCTTCTCACGGGCATCGTGTTCAGGGAGTGCCAGGAGGTGGGCCGTGATCTCACACCAGCCCTGTTCCCGCAGGCCTGGCAGGAGGTGCACCTGGCGGTACTGCTGCAGCTTCTCTGGGGACACATCCTGGGTCAGCTCGGCTTCCTCCTCAGCGAACATCTGCTGTCCACACAGCCAGGCACACAGCCAGGTAGGGTGAGATGGTTAGGAGAGAATACAAAGGACAGTCAGCTCACACTAGGCTGGCTCTGCCCCTCAGGTACCAAGCCATGAGGTTGAGCCAGGAGAGCAACCTGCTTTTCCATGTCCCATCCATCCACATGTCCACACCTTGGTCCATCCACCTCACATCACCCATCAAAACACCTGTGCACTGCCGAGTGTTGGAGAAACCAAGACATTTATGTGTCCCAGGCTCTAACAGGAAAATAAAATTCCTGACTAGCTTGAGGAGCTCAATCCTATGGTGCAGTGTGTGAGGGCAGATGGGCAGGTTTGACTTCCTATGTATCGCTGTCTAGCTGAATGGGTGTGGGCTGATCCATAGCCTCCCTGAGGCTATCATCTCAGGGAAGACACTTTGGGATGTGGGGAGCACTTGGTGGACAATGAGAGCACAAACAACACCTGGACACTGTGAGGAGCTTTCTTTCATGTCAAGTACTATGAGAGCAAATGCCAGCTTCACCAGCATCACTGTAGGTACCTTCACCCCATTACTGCGCCAGAGGCAGTTGTGGGTGAAGAGTAGCCCAAAGGGATAGCACTGCAGGGGATCACAACCAGCACAAGCCCACCACAGTCTGAAGCACAGTAAGGGTCCGAGGGCCAGACTGGGCTGAGACACAGCTCTTGCTTATGCCAAGGGACAGAGAAGCTACGGATGGTCTGCAGTGAGTCACACGCTCAACCTAGGAGTGCAGACGCAGACACTCACTTCTACCTGCCAGGTGAGAGGCAAGCGTTCAAATGCCAAGGGAAGGCTACAGAGGTTTCCTGTGCAGTTGCACAAAACACTCTGAGAGGGAGTAAGAAGTGCTACCCAGCCCCAGGTGGAGAATAGGGGTTGCACAAAGGCCAGGGGCTATGAATGGCATCTGATGACACCGTGGTCAGAGAGCCATGGGCTCTCTCAGGACAAGGCTGTCGACCCTGCCATAAGATTTCTAAATCCTGCCAGTCCCCCCACCCCCTCTGTCTCTCCTCTGTGCACCCTTCTTCTTGTAGGATGTGTGCTGCCCCTCCAGGCCCTACCCCCATTGGCTAGGTTTTGGGATGGTATAGGGAATTGAACTCAGGGTCTTTGCACTGAGCAATATCTTCAGCCATTTTATGTATGTATGCATTTATTTAGTACAGGGTCTACAGGGTCTCACTACACAGATCAGATTTGTAGTGATCCTCATGTTTTCAGTTTCTCAAGCGCTGGGATTACAGGCATGTACCACCATGCCCAGTCTCAATCACTGCTCGCATTGTTTTTATTTTGTGTATTTGGTACAGGGTCTCACTAGGTGCAGCTCAGACTTGTAGCGATCCTCCTGTTATCAGCCTCCCCAGCGCTCTGACTATAGACACGCAGTCTCAGTGGCTCACAAGCCCAGGGGTAGGGCCAGTGGGGCTTATTTTTTATTTTGAGACACAATCTCCTTAAATTGCTAAGTCATCTAGGCTAGAATTGAACTTGTGATCCTCCTCCCAACTTTCCAAGAGTACCAGTACTTCTGAGAGTACTGGGGTTGCAGGCGTGTGCCACCATGCCTGGATACAAATTGGCAGCTCTGATGGTAAAGACCAAACCTCCTCCTGGAGACTTGGAATGTGGCCTCGCTGCCCCACAGCCTTCTCACCTTGACCCCTGCCCTACCACTTTCCTCTGGGGCCTTTGGAGTTGTGTACCCTCCAGTTGCTTCCAACACGACAGACTCCAGTGACCCTCTTTCCTTCAAAGCCCCATGCCCTGTGTCCATGTGGCCAGACCACAGCTCCTTGGCTGCTGGGAGAGTCAGGTAGACACTGTCCAGAGGGTAGGAGCTATGGACAGAGTGCTTTCCCAGCACCTGCATTGGGCAGTTCTGGCTGCATCATCCATGCGAGCCTGATGGAAACATGCAGTCTCTTAATAGAGGCCCATTGTGGGCCACAACACCGAGCAGGGGAAGCCTGAGTCCCAGCCAATGCCAGAGCAGCAGGGCAGTCTCCATGAGGACTCCTTGCTTCAGACACTGCCCCTTAGCACGTTGCCTCAGAGCACAGAATACCCCCAAGGAAAGCTAACACTCTGTTAGCTTTGGGTACCTTGGGACCAGCCTGAAACTTGACTAGTTCTTTTTGCACCCCACCCCCCATAGGAACTGTAGCAGAGAGGCCCCGACTGCCTTGTGCACAGTGTGACATATGGGCAGTCCAGCCCTGCAGCTCTCTGGCTAAAACTATCCACTATCCTCTCTGGAAGAGGATGGCCAGGACTCTAGTGCTGGTGGCCGCAGAAACACCCTGGGACGCCAGAGGAGAGATCAGTTTCTCCCAGGAAATGCTAATGCATCTGTCATCCTCCTGGCTCACTGGCCATGCTCAGATCAGCTGTGTCCTGGGCCTTGCTAATTGGCTCTTAGCACCACAGGGTTGCCTATGTTCAGCAGCTAGGGGCAGGGGCGGAAGGAAAGATGAGACTACACAGGGAGGGAAGAACAGAGCTGACAAAAATGGGCAGCCAAGGGCAGGTGACCCTCTGCACAGGCCTGGGCACAGAGTGATGACAGGGTGGTCCACGGCCCCCAACACTGGGCAGCGGGGCTAGGGCTGCCTGTCCCAGGAAACAAAGGGCCAGAGAGAGAGACAACTGTAAAATCCCTGCCAGCAGGCTCTGTAATGGCTGAATTAAATTTAGGCCTGGCTGCTTCTCTTAATTAACATGCGTCTGAAGCTTTGAAAGTCCAAGATAGGCTGAGCCCAAAACTCAGGTAGCAGAGCCATTGGGTCCCTGAGGCTCATGAGGCTGTATGCAAAGCTCCTGGAGGAGGCATCTCTAGGTTGGTGTCTAGAACCACAAGTCAGCACCATTCTGGGCTCTGTTTCCTCGCTGTGTGATGACCCCATCCCATGGCTCCTCACCCCTACCTCGTGCCTTTCACTGCCCGAGGGCAAAGCATGGCTGACTGGCCCTCAGCCACGCTGCCCTTCCCTGTACCCTTGGTCCTGGCTCTAGCCAATGCTTCTTTCCACCTCCCCTCTTCACGGGTCAGCAGAGGTGTCGTGACCCACAGGACACCTTCCCATAATGTTTCAAGTTCCTTCAATCCATCAGTCTGACCATGCATCCATCTGGTCAGACAGATGGACAGAGAGATTAAGAGGGGGGCCAGAAGCACGTTTTGGGATGTGGAGGGAAGGTGGCTTAGACACTGACCTTCTCAGTGACCATGTCATAAAGCAGTGTGATCACACGGACAGCCAGCACCTCCGTTCTCTTCTCTTGCACCAGTCCTTTGAGGACCTGCAGGCCCCCCAGCTTGAGGAACTGCTGCTGGGCATAGGGAAAGTGGCGCAACAGGGAGCACAGTGCAAACAAGACCTAGAAGTACAGGTTGGGACAAAGGAAGAGTGACACAGAGTTAGCAGGGTCCCAAGGTCCACAAAAGGTGGCCAGAGCTGTCCCAATGACTCAGCCAAGCACCATTCTTCTTGGTCCCAGTGTCCTTGAGTCCAGTTGCACCCTAGAAGCCAGGACTGTGAGTCATGAAGGACTTCAGCTATCTTCATCATGGGGACAGCTGGTGGGTAACACAAAAATCCAGGAAATTGTGGATGGGGGCCACGCCTGCCTGCTGGAGCTACGCCCAGGCCCCAGGCCACCTGACACCATCTGCTACCATCTGCTGCAGGTACATGTGACCTTCTCCCTCACCACTCATGGGATGACTTTCAGGGGTCCCAGGGCTGGAATGCACAGGAAGGGGCCCGCTGATGTGCTAAGTGCTAGGCAAGTGGAACAGATAGAAACTTACCTTTTTCTTAGCAGTAAGGGGCTGCTCTGTAGCCAGAATGACCAGGAGCTTCTGCAGGGCCCCTCCTTCAATGGCCTCCACCTGGACCTTTGGGTTGCTGGGGGAGGAAGCACAGGAAAGCATAACTATTCTGCTCATGTAGGGTGAGGCTCAGGGGGACAAGGAGCTGATACCACCTAGGACAAGCTAGAAGTCCGCTGGGAGAGAAAGACTGATGGTATGGACGATCTACAGCACTGATGGCAGAGCCGAGG
Source organism: Ctenomys sociabilis (assembly GCA_004027165.1). Lineage (NCBI taxonomy): Eukaryota > Metazoa > Chordata > Mammalia > Rodentia > Ctenomyidae > Ctenomys > Ctenomys sociabilis. Next base: position 6,448 of record PVKA01022115.1, read on the forward strand.
CCCCCATACCAGTGTACCATTCCCCAGAGGCCTGGCACCAGCAGGTGCTGTGAAGTTATCCCACTGCTAGGGCAGCCTTGAAAGGTGCTATGGCAGCGTTCCTGCTGCAGGAAGACTTCCTTGCTGCTCACAAGCCAGGGCTAGGTAGCCCTTCTTCCACTATCCCAGGAACATTACACACTACTGGGCAATGGATCAGTCTGTTATTTTTAGATGTGGGGCTCCTTGAGGTCAGACCCAAGGTCCCTTTGGCTCTTTAGTCAGCATCAGATAGTTGCAGAACACATGTTGAAAGGAAGGCAGGTGGGAAACATGAGACCCAGGGAGCTTGTGAGGGCCAAGGCAGGGCCTCGCACAGGACCGAGCACCATCTGCCCTCCTGGCTCTACACACCCAGCTGCAGTGACCTTTCCTGTACCTGGGTTCTCAATGCTCAGCACACAGCCTGCTGAATCACAGGGCCCTGAACAACAGGGGTGAGTGAATAAACACACATCTAACCAAAACCATAGAGCAATCAAGCAGGCCATACTGACACACTCTCAAGCCAATGCTGTCTCAGGACCTCCTCTGACACGCCAGGCTACAGGTTCAGCAGTATCATAAAATAAACATCTCTCTGGGGAGATAGTTCAGCAGTTTAAGCACTTGCCTGGCAAGTGCAAGGACCAAAGTTTGATCCCTCTGTATCCCATGCAGGCCCTAGAACTTCAGGTGCACTATGCTGGCCCCCGAAACGGCATGGTGGCACATGCCTGTAATCTATGAATCTGAGCTGTGTGGTAAGCCCCTGTACCCAATCAATCAATCAATCAATTAATCGAATACCGCAGGCCCAGTCCTCAGAGTGAAAGGAGCCTGGCCCCCCATTAGGCAGGGTGCCAGGCAGCCAACATGGCTGTGATCCTTGCCAACTTAGCATCCTACAAATGAGGATGAGGCCCCAGAGAGGACAGGGAATAGGCATACACAAAACTTGAAGTCTACTGACTTCAGGGGTCAGACAGTGACTGCCACACCCACCCAGACAGTCCCCATAAGGTGCCCAGGTTTGCCAATGTGTTTGTCCATCTTGGGCTGCCTCCTTTCACAGGGTTACAAGTTCCACCCCAAAGCATCTGCTCCTCTTAACCCAATCCCTTCTAACCAGAGGCCCTTGAAGGATCCTGGATGCCCCAGCTCCCAGCCTATAGCTCAGCAAAAAGGGGAGGTAGGCAACAGGAGTGATGGCATGGCATGAAGCAGGTACTCCTAAAAGCAGCCAAACAGAGTGATGAGGTGCCTAAGTCACTTGCAGAAGATACCATGCCCCTTCTGTTCCTACCAGGAACAGAAGTTTGTAGCTAATGTGACGCTGTACAGGAGCCCCCAAAGCAGAGAGCATGCTAGACACTCAAAACAAATGCAAAACTAAGTTTCCCTGCTATAAACTGAAGGATGATCTCCCCTGAACCCTCAGGTCCTCTCACCAGAAAGGTCGAGGTCGGGAGTTATCTGATGGCTGTCAGTAGCTTTACTCATGGGCCTAAGAGCAGCCTGGGAGTGGGCTAGAGCCCTGGGAAAGGGAGGCTGACAGCTCCTTGCAGTGGGCAGGAGATCTGACACTGGAGCCTGAGCACAGGGCCTCTCAGGCTCTGGCCCAGTGCTCCTGAGTATGCCAGCTGCTTTAGCAACACATGAACTAGTTAGCACCATTCTGCCATCATGTGCCCGAGGAACACTCACCCACAACAGGCAGGTCTAAGAAATAAGACCATGCTGTGAAATTCTCACAAACATCAACTGCCTCCAAAAGAAGGGATGCAAGGCCTCACAGTGCTTCAGCCTCCAGAGGTATCTGCTTAGAGCCCTGTCTCCATGATCCCATGGTCCCACAGAGCAATAAAGACCAGGCCCCTTCAATCCACAATAAGTGCTTGCCTGGCAAGCACAAGGGCCTGAGTTCAATCCCCATTTCTGCCAAACAAAACAAAACAAATAAACAACAAAGACCACACACAAAGCCCTTCACTGTGCCACCAGGAGGACTGCAGAGACTCACCCAGGCCTGGGTAGCCAGAGCTCATCTGCCAGTAGAGACATTCCCATTACATGGTGGCTGGCAAGAAGCAGAAGCTGCCTACAGCCATGCCCACAGCAGCCCAATCTGCCTCTTGGCTGATGCCAACCCCCTCCCCAGGGAGGGAAGCCAGCCAGAGTAGGAGAGAATGGGTTTTAAACACAGGGGATATAAACCACAGAAAAAGAGAGTATAGGGAACCCTAAAGAGCTGGCAAAATCACTTTCATAGGTAATGAACCCACACTCTTCCCTGCAGCAGAGTCCGGAAGACCCTGGGCAGTCACAGCAGGACTGTGTTCTGAGCATGTGCCTCATCAGCCTGCCATGCTTTTTTACAAAAGCAGCTTAGACCAGGTGCTACACTAACGCTGGCCTCTACCCTAGCTCTCATAGCCTCAGGGTCTCATAGAACACCCTCTGGCATAGCCCTTTAGTGCTGCTATGGAGAAGAACAAACAGTGAAGATGAGAAAGCCCAGCCTTGACTCTGCAGACGGCCATCAAACCATCCCAATGGGTGAGCAAAGCTGGGAGTGTCCTGCACAGGAGCCCAAAGCAGAGAGCACCCTGCTCCCACCACACACCCTCACTCAAGGCACTTAGCCTCTGCTTCTTGGGGTCCTGCTGTGCACATCAAGGGAGATGCCCATATTAGCTGAGGGAGGTCTCAGGATGCACAAGGGCTAGACCCTGGAGGGCCCTCTGTGGAAATCCTGCAGAAGTGGCTGATGACCTTGTGCAAATCCCTTTACTTGGTTTCCTTACCTGGGAGGCAGAGCTAAGACTAGCATTTTTGTTTTGTTTTTAATTTTAAAAATCTTTTATTTATTTACTTATCTGGCACAGGATCTCGCTATGCAGTCATAGTGATCCTCCTGTCTCAGCCTCCCCAGGTGCTGGGATTACAGATGTACACCGCTATGCCCATTTTCAATGGCTGGCTCTTCTTGGGTCCTTGCACTTGCCAGACAGGTGCTTAGACACCAAACTATTTCCCTGGCCCCATAAGACTATTGTTAAACATACATTAACTCACAAATACCAAAATGCTAGTCAATGTGGTGCAGTTAAAAGATTACAATTACAGAGGTCACACCAAGAGGCCCATCCATACCCCTGGGAACACTGCTGTGTTCCACTTGGAGGTCGTGGGCATGGCCACACCATCCACAATGCTTTCCAGCCCCTGAGCTCTGGCCTTACTGGAGAGGAGCCAATCCTGGCAGTTGGAGGGTGGGTATCCTGACAGTTGTGTATTTCAGTGAGTTGAAAAGCCTAAGGCCTGGATTTCTTCTCAGTGACATCAATGGTGCTGGTATACTCAAAGTCAACAGAAAGATATTAAGGACATAGCTCGTCTCCAAGCGATAAATGAGAATAAACCTTGTTCAGGGCTAAGCTGGCTGGACTGAATAAATACCATTAGCATTTGGATTACTGGGATGTTCACAATCAGCAGGCAAGTCAGCTGTCTGTGTGCAGAGGGACCAGCAGCTGCTACTCTGTAAATCTTGAAGGGGTGATCACAGAAATGGAAATGATTGCATTTGCAGAAGCCGAACAGTTTGGGTCACGGTGACAGCAATATGGGCTAACTGCCAAGGGTCAGAGGCTGTGTTCTAGCAAACCAGAGCTGAGGAAGTGTGTGGCCAAGAATGAGGGTGGAACTCAGGAGAGCAGTCAGGTGGACCAGGGGCCTACAGGGCTGCTGCCCTTCTCCATGCCTGGCACTTGAGACTGGCTGCATGTAACATAAAAAGGCCTCCATGTAACATAAAAAGCAAAGACCCTCATTTAAAGATTATTAGGAACTTCAAGGATGGCAAGTGTAGGGCACTGTTAAGCTTTAGTCTAGATGCCCCGAGCCCCGAAGCCTCATGCACTCAAGATGGGGTTTGGGGAGGTGACTGGAGTGTGAGGCTGTGACACTCACCAGAGGATCAGTTTACTGATGAGTTTGTAGCTAATGTGATGCTGGGAGAGGAAGCCGGGGGGTGGGGGGAGCAGCTGGGTCACTGGGATGAAGGGTCTGTCTCCCCTCCTCTTCCTTCCTTGACCTCCCTTTGCTTCCTGCCTAGCCCAGCTTTGCCAGGCCTCCAGATAACTAAGGAGTAAAACCTTTACTCACTATGACCTGCAATAAGCATCTTCTTTAGCTTGCAGGTGTTGACTATTTTGTCCAGGAATGAGACAGTGACTAAGACAAAAATTAAAGTCTGGGCCCTTCTGGGCCCTTTGTTACTGCTTGCAGTACAGTGCCACCAGGGTACACACAGCCTTTGGTATACACAGAAAGTCCACTCAGGGGTGAACTGGAATAAGAAGGAAAACTGAAAAGGCAGAGCCCAGGGACAGGAAATAAGGCTGAGGCTGACAGGTTTGGTAAATCATGAAGCGGACCTTTCATGGGCCAGACTGAGGGACAGAGTGTCTCTTGAGTCCTTCCCATACTCCATCCCTTAATTCTCTTAACAGAATAAAAGACACCACACTTCTGAAATGCCCAGAGAGGATGCCATGCAGCGGGCAGGGGCACATCTCTGGTGTGCCAGGTGAACTCTACACGATCCTAGCTGGTGAAGTGTACACGCTCTCCTCTTGTCTAGAAAGATCCTTTCTCCGATAGCCCCAACTTGTATGTATCCAATATGTGGCCTTGATCATCTACAATACACAAATCTGTAGCATGTATAACATAAATATTTTGTAGGGGAGGCACTTGGAGAACAGGCTTTCAAAGAAGGATCCATAATGGCCTGGCATCTAGGGATGAATGGGTGAAGTAATAATAGACAATTTCCAACTTGAATAAAATGGAAAAAGTCCACCCCAAAATAAATAGGGCACCTAACTCTTCTACATGAAAGTGAAGTCCCAAATGGAACAAAATATCTGGCCTATAATGTGAGCTTCATACTATCTGAGTGTGGTAGGAAACAGATTGGGCTACTGTGAGGTTTCCTGTGGACCTTGGGAAAGGCAGAGGCCCTTCCAGTTGGCCCCTTCAATGACAGCTCCTAGCCAGAAGTCATTCACTAAGTAAATGTGGGGTGCCCACAATGCATAACTATGACAGCACTCATAAGAGAGGGGCCAGGACTCTTTCTAGTGGCGCTCCTCCCCCACCAATTATAGAAAGAAGAATGGCAAATAATCTTCCCAATGGACATCTAGCCCTGACTCACAACCACCTGGGGCATTTATTCTTAAATCATTTCAGAATGGAAACTTTTTAAAAAAAAATTATAAGGAAAAAAATAAAAAATTATAGGAAAAAGATATACACAGAGAATTTGCAAGAATAATTCATAGTAAGCAGGATATCTTCCAACAAGATAGTTAATATCCTGTTTTCTTTCTCATTTTTTTTCTGTTACCCTCCACCCCTAGTGCATGGGATTAAAACCTGGGCCCCGTATATGCTAGATAAATGCACCCCAAACCCTTTAAGCCTCTCTATTCAAAAAGTTGTTCTTTCCAGAAACATGAGCATAGGTTACAGATCTGATCCTCTTCTATCCCTATATATATCAATGAGTGTTTCCTAAAAACTATGCAATTACCCAATCAGGAAACTAATGTCACAGTGAGGTTTAGACATTCAGATTCTACCAAATGTCCAAATAATACTGTTCTTAGAAAAGTAATTCTGGCCCCAATGCCTGTCCAGGCCCTCATGCTGCAAACAGTAGTATGTTTCTTTAGTCTCCTTTAAGCTGGAACTCTTTCTTCCTTATTCTTGGTCTTATATGACACTGACATCTTTAAAGAGTGTAAGCCATTGTAGAATGTCCTCAGTTTGGATCCATCTGGTGTGTTTTCATGATTAGATTGAGAGTATGCATTTTGGCAGGAATAGCACAAAAACAATGTTGTGTCTTTCTTGGTACATCACACTGGGAAGCACGTAATGTCAGTCTCACAACTGGTCACGTTCACTTTGATTACTTGGTTATGTGGATATCTGCCAGATTTCTCCACTACAAAGATACTATTTACCACTTTGAAATGAATAAATATTTTGTAGGGAGGCACTTTGAGATAGGAAGACAGGCTGTTCCTCATCAAATTTTTACCCAATAATTTTGGCATTCATTGACAATTCTTGCTTAATTACTATGCTGTTTGTCAAATGATGATACTTCTATCATTATTTGCTGATACTCTGCTTAAAATAACCGATCTTCTTCCTTCCCCATTCATTTATTTATAGCAGCACGGATTTATGGATTTTTATTTAATCTAGGGCTGTGGTGGCGAACCTATGGCACACATAGTTTTGTATCACTGACAACTCTAAAAGGTTCACCGTCACTGATCTAAGTGATATAACCCACCTTTGCCATATTTGGATGCTCAAATGATCCTTCACGTGATCACCAGAACAGTTTCATGCTGGCTTCTATGCTTTTCTGATATGATTTCTTCATTCTTGGAGAGTACTTCCTTTCTGGCACAAAATGTAAGCTCCTACACATGGCCTTTGCCAGTCATGAAATCCACCACTTGTCTCAGGCATACTCAATTATTTTCTTCTTTGAAGTGCTGGAGATTAAACCAAGGGCTCTGCCCCTGTTAGGCAAGTCTTCTCCCACTGAGCCACAACCTCCAGACCTTTTATTCTAAGATAGAGTCTCACATCTCGCCTTGAACTTATGAACCTCCTGACTAAATCTCCCAAGTAGCTGGGATAACTGGCACATACCACTGCTCTTAGCTTAAGGAGCACTTCTCTTGGCGTACTTTTCCAAAGTTCAACCCTTCATATATTTAATTACAATCTTATTCAGCTCCAAAACCTGCTTTTTCACAAGTGCCACACACAACTGTGTTTTAAGAAGCATTATTTAGAAGAGCCAGGCACGGTGCTTAAGTTCTGATCTAGTACAACTTAAGTTCTGATCTAGTACAACTTCTCCAGAAATCACTGCCCTGTACCTACAGAAAGAGAGATCACCATCAAACAAGAGAGCTTTGTGCTAGTTTTACACTCTTCCAAATGTTAGAAAATCATCTAATATTGATCTAAAACATATTTTCATAAAGCTTAAACCAACCACTTTAGAGTCTTCCCTATTAAAGTGGAAGGTTGCCACCATGGACCAGGTTTCTGAAGCTGAGGAATGCCAACGGAAGCTTCTTTCTCCAAACCGGGCACCACAGGCTCCTGTACCCAACTTCAGTGTGCAGCTCCTGCCTTCTAGACGATGCTCTGTGGGATGATGCTGTGCATCCTAATGAATTCCTACAGGGATGGTGCCCACACCCACCTGCAGGGCCCAGGCTGGCAATCTCTCCAGAATCTAGTGAGCCCAGCAGCCTCTATCCCAGGGGCAACACTCCCCCTAATATCTGAGCCCACCTCTGGTTATTTGGCAGGCACATTACAGAGCCAACTTTCGCTCTGCCTAGGTCAAATCCTTGGAGCATATTTCTATGAGCCTCTGATGAGCCTGAGGTTACCTACTACGGCCCCAAATCTAAATGTAAGACTTCATATTTATACTTGTTAGAGAATATTGACAGCAAACAAAAATGAAAGAACAAGAATTGTGGGGGTATGACTATAAATTTACTTCTATAGGGTAGTATTTTCCAGCCAAATAGCTCAGCAGAGTAAAGCACCTGCAAGTAGGCATAGGGGCCAGGGATTCGATCCCCAGGCCTGCCATGCCAGCCTTGCCCCTGGGATGTGCTAAGAGGGCAATTGAGACTGGGCGTGGTGGCGTGCCCCTGTAATCCCAGCTCTTGGGAGGCTGTAAACAGGCAGATCACTACAAGTCTGATCTACTAGTGACCCTGAATACCTACCCTGTAAACCCTTCCCTAAAAATAAAAAAATGCATTTGGGTTAATAATTTATTATAACTTTAATTATAAAAGTAAAATTTGGATAACTTTTTTTGAGAGCGGGTCTTGCTATGTAGTTTAGGATGGACTTGAACTCATTATGGAGCCCAGGCTGGCTTCAAACTTATGACAACTTAAGCCTCCTGCCTCAGCCTCCCTGTTAGGATTACAGGTGTGCACCATACATGGCTTAATGACAGAATTGAAAACATCACCTTACTACCTGGGCCTTTCACCCTAGCCTGTCACTATTCCTTGGGATCCTCATTCAGTCACATCTCCAATGCATTAGCTAACTTTATGAATCATCTCATTCATTTATCACCATGTCTTCAAAATGCAAGGTGGACAATTCAGAGTCTGACCGCAAGTCCCTGACACATAGCTGTTGGGAAGGGGCTATGAATACTGAGCTGAATCTAAACAAGCACCCAGCAGGTCTGTCTGTTCCCCATGCTACACCCCTACATGTCTTCACAATTCTTTCTTGCCTATATTATATTCTCATGAGATTTTGTAAACTGCAGACTTCTCTGTGCCTCTGTTATTGGCCTAATCTCCCAGCCTGGCAAATCTTCCTGAAAAAGGAAGTCAGAAGAGAGAAAAGAATGAGGGAGTCTCCTAGGGGTGTGAATAATGTTTCTTGACCTGGGTGGTAGTTAAGTGGGTGTGTTCATGTTTAGTAATTTATTAGGTACTATGTGTTAAGGCGGACATAGTTTTCTATATAAGGATGAAAGGGGAAGAGGGAGGGAAGGCAGAGGAAAGGATGGATTTAAGCGTTAAACTAGTCTGCAAGACCTGTTTTTACAAAGCCCACACTAGCTCCAAGTAATCACTTTTTCTCTTTAGGAATATTCACAAATCACGTCTAAAACAGCTTGCTGTTATTTCAAAAACAGGAACAGCCATCCTGTCTTCTTGCACTCTTTGACCCCCATAATGTCATAAAGACTCACACACACCCCTCAAAGAGATGTTCCTGTTTTCATTTGGCATCCGACTTTCTGACTCTAATCTGGGGAAGCCGTTTGTTTGCTCCTTGCTCACATTATTGGTCTCAAGTTCCTCTTAAACATGTGTGCTTTATTCTTTCCATCAGAATGTCCATTCTCCTTGAAAGAGCAAGCACAGGCACAGCAGAACAGGAAAGGGCAGAGACGCCCTCTCTGTTACCTGCTGCACTGCATCATATGGAAGAAGCAGGTGGGCTAACGCCGTTCCTCTCAGAATTTGAGCTGCTCAGATCCTTTTGCCGTTCTTAGTTAGCAGCTCCAGGGCTCACCTATAAAATTCCTGACAGTGCACGCACAGGTGTAGACCTCTGTGCTACTTGTTCTTAGGTATGTGCCCCCTTTTCCTCTTAAGCAGCATCTCAGCTCTAACTGTTCCACATGTAGCCTCTGGGTCTCTTCAGGTGCTGCCTTTCGTGCTCTTCAGGAATCATTCGTGACTCTATTAAGCACATCTCATTTTTCAGACTATGAGTCATCCTTCCTTTCAAAGCTCTTGTTCATACAATACATCTATTTTCCAGAACCTTCTAAAAGCTGCTTTCTCCCAAAGAGCCAGAGACTTCTGCATTCCCCTTGGTTTTTTTCAAAATGGTCACTTTCTCCTAAGGTTCTCCAAACAAATCTTTCGCATTGATCAAAATACAATTTTTTGGGGGGAGAGGTCATTTTCTTATTTCTTCCTTCATTTCTTAGAGATAAAACTATTACAAAAGTGAAAAGTGAGCTAAAATTTTAAATAAGTCAAAAACTTATTAGAATCCTGTTTTTGTTCTGCTTTATGGTCCTGGGATTAAGCTCAGGGTCTTATGCATGCTGGGCAAGTGTTGTACCACTGAGCTACATCCTTGTCCTTATTTTATTTTGTGAGACAGGATCTGGCTGAGTTGCTCAGACTGTCCTAGGATTTACATTCCACCTGTCAGCAGTATCCCAAGTAGCTGGGATTAGGGGTATGCGCCACCATACCAAGCTGGAACTTTGTATGTTGAAGAAACACAGCCTAGTGCTCCACCATTTTCTGTCTGCACCAATGTTATAATCTCCATGCAGAAAGCCTCTTCTGTGGGATGAGTAGAAGCTAACAATGATCCCAGATGAGGAGTGGCTGGTTGGTGGGCTTTGTGATGAGCTAAAAACCAACTGTCTGGACTTTTTTCTTGTTTTCATGAAAAATGTCCAAACCCAGTAAGCAAATTAGTGAACTGGTGCTATTCTGGAGTCAGGCACACATAGGTTCAAGTCCTAATTCCAAGCTGGGAGATTGAGATAAATCACTAAACAAACCTCTTTATTTATTTATTTATTTATTTATTTATTTATTTATTTATTTATTTATTTTGTCTTTTTGAGACAGGGTCTCACTATGCAGTTCAGGCTGGCCTTAAACTCACTTTGTAGCTCAGGCTGGTCTCAAACGCACAACAATCCTCCTGCTTCAGCCTCCCGAGTGCTGGGATTACAGGCATGCGCCACCATGCCCAGCTGTAACAAACCTCTTTATATCTTACTTTATGTATATTTTATTTATTTTAGTACTGGAAATTAAACCCAAGATTGTCACACTGAGTTATACCCCTAGCTCTTTCAATTTTGAAGCAAGATCTAACTTAAGTCACTCTAGGTTGCCCAGGTTGGTCATAAACTTGCTATTTTCCTGCCTCAGCCTCTTAGAATACCAAGACATGCACTACCACGCTTGGCTCAGTTTATGTACTTATAAGATAAAGATTTAAAGTAACATTTATTTCATGGAGTTGTTGTAGAGAATGAGATACTAAAGCTATATAACATTCCTGAACGTGGGGATAATAGCACTATGACATATTGTATTAGTTGACAAAATTAGTATTTTTACTTTTAGGCTAAGAGACAGAATATTTGGGTTTCCAGGCTTTTCAGAATTAGGAGGGGCTACCTGTGGGAGAGGACAAAGAAGCTCCCATGTTGTGGCTCTAAGGTTTTGTTCTCTGCTTCTCTGGTTGGATCGACAAAGTCAGTAAAGAAGGAATTCATGGGGAAGAGATGTAATTAACAAGCTCATGGGAGAGATGGGGAGGAAGGATCAAGGAAGCTAATCAGAATGGACTAAGGGAGACCACAGGTAGGGAACACGGAAGAGAGAGGGATGAAGAGAATTACCTGTGGCCTATAATTATTCGAAGAATGTCTCTGCATAATTGTCTCAAGCAGTCTGAGGGAGGGAAAGTAGGAGTAACAAGGTTAAGCAGAAGAAAATTTAGGCTACAGCATATGGGAGATTTTTCACACACTGAGATCTACTGAGCTTCTTAGCACAAAGAGGGTGATTTTAGGTCGCTTACACCAGTTGGGAGGTAAATCTGTCCTACAGGTGCTGCTTGTGGGGTGAGGCCAGACCCTGCAGGGCAAGAGGGGCTCCGGGGAAGGTGAGCGGCCAATTGTGACTCCAAGATCCAGGTGACACAGCCTGTGGCAGACGCTGCACGGCTCCGCATGGAGATTCCCTGGTCATCCCGGTCCTGCTCTCAACAGTTTTGAGATGTATGCCAGGAGACCAGACACCCCCACTCCCTCATACCCCCCACCATGTGCGAATGAACTTGATAAATGTGATATATCTCACTGTGTGAAAGATCATCTCCTCAATCACAGTGAATGGAATCAAGCAGGGCCTGTTTTGCTTTTGCTACACAACTGTAGAAATGTTTATGAATGAGCCATCTCTTAATAGCAAAAGAAAAAGCAATGATCGTGGGATGGTCTATAGCTGAAAATGACAACACTGAAATGCTTCATTTACAAGATTTGGAAGTCATATAGACTACAAATTTTTCTTCTGTGCAACATACATAACAAATCCCCAAAATATCCTTTGTTTGCTGAGGTTTTTACTCAGATATTTAAGATTTATGACAGTTTAAATATGGTGAACAATATGGTGAACCATCCAAATATTTTGCATCATTGGTATTTGGGAAAATCTTCATGAACAATTAGCTCTAGTTCTAAGAGGCAAGCACAGTACCCAGGCTTATGGTTTTCCATGGTGCTGATCAAAGTGGCTTCATCGGAGGCTCCTTGGTTTCTACTGGGTTTCAAGATACCAGCCACTTCTCTCCTGTTGTGGCCTGAATCTGTACACTCCCCAGCCTAGCTTTGAGGTCACTAGGTTTCACTCCAATTTAAGGATACAGAGCTGAGATTGCTTGCACATTTGTAATCCTAGCACTGTAGGACACTGATGCCAGAGGATTTCAAATTTGGGCTTAGCCCAACAAACTTAGTGAGACTTCATCAAAAGAAAACACTAACAAGGGGTGGGGATGTACCTCAGTGGGGTTCAATCTTCAGTTACAGTTACCCACCCAAAAAAAAGGATCTAGAGCCCTTGTCCCTCACCTAAGTAGGTATTGAACACAACCTCAAACATGCTAAGCAAGTGTTCTACCATTTAGCTGTATTCTGAGCCTAAGAGCTTCATTCAAAGTAGGAAGCCTGACCTTTGGCTTGAGGCTTTTTGGCTAGATGCTACAATAAGGGCCAAAAAGAAATTAAAGACCTTCCATTAAAATTTTTTTTTAAATTGGATTAAAGTTTCCACCTTGTAGAGACAGAATGATGGATGGTTTCACTTATGACCATGTTATCTGTCTGAGTCTCTTTGTCCAGTCAGCTAGTGGACAAAGAGTGATTCAGACCAATGTACACAGGGTCCTCAGCTAAGCATCTCAGGCCACAGCAAAGAATGAACCAGTTCCTACCTCTATTAGACCTCTATTAGACTCTATTGAACAGTCAATAGAGACATGCAGAGAGAAAGAGGAGTCACTGTGCAAGAGGGTCACCTGGACAATGGAGGCTTGGTCAGAGAAGCTGCATAGAAGAATAACCTTGGCAAAATCTAAAGATATTAAGACAGGAAGTAGGCTAAAATTTTGTATGTATTACTCAACTCAAGTTAGATACAAATCCCAGGTTTTCCCCCAAAGAAAATGTTAAGAATCACCTTTCACAGATTCTTTTAACTCTGTTTCTGATAAATAATTAAAAGGCCATCTGCAAGAATCATTCTAATGTCAAAGAAAAAGTTACACATAAAATAGCTAATGTTAAAATGTAAATGGTTTGTTTAAGATTCAGCAATAGTTGCTGAATCAAACACAAAATCTCTATGGCTTGAATAGCAAGGGAAACAAAAGGCTTGACGATTTAGTGCTCATTACAGACAGACTGGCTGGATTTTAGACTGCAATTGAAAGGAAAAAAACCCCATTAAACTAGCTCAAGAGTGAACTGACATATGCACAGCAGTTTTCAGCTTCTACAAAGGGGTAAGGACACAGCCTGAATGTGACTTGTACCTGGCATGTCCAATGTGCTACTGGGAAGGGTTCCTAGCCTGTGTTCATTTTCAGGGCACAGGGCAGGGCCTGAGGCCAAGCAGAACCCTGGCAAGAAGGTCCTGGGAAGTTGAAGATGCCACCCCCTCCCTAGTAAAAGGACTAGATAGAACTGGGTGATCAGCCATATTAATAAAAATTAAAATAAAGTAAGAATAGAGTGAACTATGACAAAGAATGAACTTCCTCAGGTAACATGGGATGCAGCCCATACTGTACTAAAGGGAGCTGCAGCCATCTTTACTGAGGTTTTGAAGAACTTAGATGCATTGAACTTTCTCAGACAGCATAGAATGCAATCCACCCCCAACTAAAGGGGATTAGAGCTGTTACTAAGACCCTGAGTTCCAAATAATTTAAAATACAAAATAACTAGCTTTTCTCTAAAATCTGTTTCCTTTAAACCTTACCTGTTGAAGAACTGGGTTAGACAGCCTGTTCCAATTGGTCATTTTAAATGCATAGAGCCACCTGTGACAGGCGGGCACTATAAACAGCTCATCAATTCTTGTGCTCAGCTTATTGCTCTCTATTGAGAGGCTTCCCTGCCACTCACTCAGACCCTTTTGGAAACCCAGGAGTTATTCTTCATATTTCCCATAAAACTTTCCTGTCCTCTTCCTTTGCTTCAGGACTTCCTTCCTTCATGTTGTGAGGTTACAAACGTGTACATCTGATGTCTAGTAGGTTGGGAGCTGTTTTTCCATATAAGACAGGGCTAACTCCTGTGAGCTCCTATCTACAGAAAGGCTGGAGGAGGGGCTGACTTATCCCTCAGGAGGGGAAGCAGCATCTCTGTTCTCCCTCCTCTTTCTGGCCTTGCTTTTGAGACACTTACATAAGCCACAGTGAGACTCCTGCCCTACAGAATCTAACGGTAGGCCTAGTGACCCCCACGCTCTCAAGTCTGGTCCTTTGTGGTAGGTTTGCGGGGTGCTGGGTAAGAACTTTAATCTAAATTCTTTTGCTCATTGGTCTATAAAAGTGGTTAAAATTTTAACATCTGGCGTTTCTTTGTTTGAATCTTGAAGACAATTCTGTCTTTCAGGGTACCCTATTAACATGCCACTGCTCTTGGGCTGGGAAGGTCAGTCATGTGTAAGTAGGTCGACCGCATAATTTACTGTCCAAACTGGGACAATAAAAGAAGGCACGATTAATTACCACACAGGGACAAAAGGCATAAACAGAACATATGGTCATTCTCTGTATAGAGCTTTGTGTTAAGATTCTATGGAAGGTATAAAAATGAATGAACCAATTTCATAGTCCTGCCTTAAGATGTGGGGCAAAGGATCCTGGGAATAGGCCAAGGATAGGCACTCACAAAGGGAGAATTTGGCCCCCCAAAAGGGAAAGGTTATAGCAGCTTAGCAGAGTAAAGGCTATGGCCATCAGCTCCAGAGTCAGTTAGATAATGGGTCTGAATCCTGGACTTAGTTTTTTCTGTCTGTATTTTTTAAATAGGGTCTCAGTATATAATTTGAGCTGGCCTCGACTGATGGCACATCTCCTGCCTCAGCCTCCTGAGCACTGGAATTATAAGTGTGCACCACCATGCCCAGCTTGGACTGCCTTTCTTTTTATTTTGTGGGCTGGGATCAAACTTGGTACCCTGAGCTTGCTAGGCAGGTGCTTATGCTATTAAGCTATACCCCTGGCTCTTGGACTGCCTTTCTGTATGTCTGTATGACATGGGATAACTAATCCATCTTTGCCAAGCTTTCCCATCCACCACCCTTACTTGGGATTGAACACAGAGCCTTCACTTTGAGGTTTTTTTTTGTTTTTTTTTTTCAGAACCAGGGATTGAACTCAGGCCTTTGCACTTGCCAGGGAAGCACTTATTCTATTGAGCCATCTCTCAGGCCTTTTTGTTTTTAAGAGAATAAAAAAATTACTTAAAAAATCATTGGAAACAATACAAAATTTCAAAAACCAAGATAATAGTAATTAACAATGATTACTGTATATTATATATTGTTGTCTTCAAAGTAGTTTTTCAGACTACCAGATATAAGCATGTAAAACTGGTCAAAAAAATTAAGCATTAACTGTTCCTTTCAATGAACCAATAGAAATTAGTAGTAAAATTATCTTAGTTATTGTGCATGTATTGTTTTTCCTTCCCTCTTCCTTATTGGAGGTTTATTTATTTATTTTTTTAGGGGACGTTTATTTTTTTGTTTTTTGGTGCTGAGATCTGAACCCAGGGCTACCAGCTTGCTAAGCAAGCATTTTGCTGCTGAGCCAAAGCCCCAGCCCCCTTCCTTATTTCTTTATTTTCTCTTTTCTTTCCTCTGTTGTTTTTTCTTTTTGAGCAGCTTCTTTCCCTTTCACAACATCTATTTCACCTTTTGGGCTGTATTTACTCTTTTAGGGTCTTATACTAGGAGACAATATGATGTCTATACATGTGGGTCTGATTTATTTCTCTTATGAGTATGGTCTCTTGTTGCATCCATTTACACATAAAAGCCTTGAATTTATCTTTCTTTATAGCTGAGTAATACTCCATTGTATAAAAATACCACATCAGTTGATAGGCATTTGGGTTATTTCCAGGATATAGCTATGACAAATTACACTGCATAAACATGGGTGCACATATATTGCTGTGGGTTCTGCCAAATTACTAAGTTGCCAAGGCCAGGCAATCCTTCTCCTCAGTCTTGCAGAGTGCTGAGATTATGTACACCATACCTACCTAAACTTCCTTTTCTTTAAAATAAGGGTTATTTCATAATATCATTCTGAGAATTAAATGAGATACAAAAAAAACAAAACAAAAAAAAAACCTCCTGGCATGTAGGTTTTAATATGTTTGATATTATTATTATTATTATTATTATTATTATTATTATTATTTTTTGTCTTTTTGAGACAGGGTCTCACTATGCAGTTCAGGCTGGCCTTAAGCTCACTTTGTAGCTCAGCCTGGTCTCAAACTCACAACAATCCTCCTGCCTCAGCCTCCCAAGTGCTGGGATTACAGGCCTGCGCCACCACGCCCGGCTCGATATTATTATTAACAGCATCAGGACTAGTTGTCTACCTAAGAAAATTCCAGCTGCTTCTGCAACTGCCCCAAGTTAGAGGGTAGAAGAAAGGCTGGAAGAGAAAAACATCAGAAGATAAAACTTAGCTCCTTCCAAACCAACCCTGCAGGGTCTAGCTTAGGGTCAAGCAGAAGGGCCTTAATCCCAGCAGCTCTTAAAAAGTCAACCAGATGACAGCTCCTCAGGCACTGCCCTGCCTTCCTAGTGCCTGCCCTCCTGATCTTACTTTTCACACAATGACCAGCCTATGCACTCCTGTGCCATTCTTAGTTCCTGGAGGCAAATGCTGTTCACACAGCTTCCTTTACATCATTCACTCAGACAGAAGTGGCTTTACAATCCCCTGAAAACCATGAGCCAAAAATAAACCTCTCCTTTAAATTGTGAGTATCTTGTCCCAGAGATGGGAAAATAATAGTATCCTGCATTTTAATATGCTACAAACTGAGTCACAGAAAGCTAAGTAATTTTTTTTCCAAGATCATATAGTCAATAAGTGGAAGAATCATAAAAGCTCTAGCATGGAAGCTAAGAGACCAAGATTCACTGGTAGTACACAACAAGCTATTAACTGAAAGGCCAGGAGTCTGACTTTACTTCCGCTGTTTGTTAAGAAGCCAGGCTACTTCAGCCAAGGAGCTACAGAGATAGGGCAAGTGAAATCATTCCAATGTTTGACATTATGATGCTACTGCCAGCATCTCCATCATTTGGTTTTGGAGCTGGATATAAAACAGAAAAGAGGAACCAGTCCCTTGGGGAAGGAAAAATAGTTCTAATGGTAGTGGTTTTTTTTTGGTGGCACCAGGGATTGAACTCATGACTTTGTGCTTGTCAGGCAAGCACTTACTCCACTTAGCTATTTCCCCAGCCCCTCTTGTTTTGTTTTTTGAGACAGAGCCTCACTATGTAGTTCAGGCTGGCCTTGAATTCACTGTGCAGCCCAGGTTGATCTCAAACTCATAGCAATTCTCCTGCCTCAGCCTTCTGAGAGCCACGATTATAGGCATGAGCCACCACATCCAGCAGCAGTAGTTTGCAAAATCAGCTGTCTGGCCAGTGGTGCCATCTGTGGTCTGGGACCTAGGCTTAAATGCAAATTCTCAGGCCCAACCTAACCTGACTAGATCAAAAGTTGTAGGGGAGGGGCCCACGCACCTATACTGTAACAAACTTCCCAGGTACTTCTGATCCCTGCTTGAATCTGAGGACAACTAAGTGACAGCATGCTGTCTCCCTACCCTGGGCAGAAAAGACCTGCATTGGGAGCCTGAGGCAGAGTCCAGCTTTTACAAGAAGACCAGGCCTTAAGGGTCACTGTAAAGAAGATTTAAAGCATCCAATAAAACCCAGACCTACATGACCACACTGATCAAAATACAATAAAGAAGAAAGTAAGAAATCTGACAAAAGGAAAAAGCAGTTTCGGTGGGGGACAAAATACAACAATCTTCTGTGGGAGATGAGAAGCATAAAAGGGATGTTAGATGTTCAAAGAACCAAATGCCAAAATGACAAAAAAATACAAGAATAAAGACAAAGTGTGGACATCAATGGCACACGGGCCTCAGTCTAATGATGGCAGAAGCAAGGAAAAGCACCCCCCCACACCCAACTAGAGCCCATCCTCCCCCGCCCCCAACATGACAGCCTGTATAAATAAACTCCAGGGAAAAAATACCAGCAATTAGTCATTGAATCTTTCTTGTTGAAATGAGGAGAAACTTGTGAAAAATCACCAGAGGCTCTGGTGGGAAAAGCTCAGCTAAAGAGGCCACGTGGACAGGACTGTAGTATGGTCACAGAGGATGAAGTTCTGTGGGTTGCTCTTGCAGGCTTTGATGCCTGTCAACTCATGACCTGGAAGGGAAAATGCAGGCCTTGATCACTGGACTATAATGAGCTCCCTCCCACCTGGGCCCACATCCAAGTTGAAAGCCTTTCATATGGGCTCTGGTGGGCCAGGTGTGGGGAGGGGGATGGGGATACAGCAGGAGGATGAGGCTCAGAACACACAATCTTTAACCAAAGCACCACTGCCATGGAAAACCCGTGCCACACTGAGGTATGTACTTTGTAACCTAGAAGCCTCAGTGCTTCTATTCAGGAAGACTTCTAAAAATGACCCTATCAGTAATATAGCACAACTAGGGACTATGGGATTCCTCCCCTCCACTCACTGTGGGGCTATACACCCAATCCTTGACCCCATCCCAGGGAAATGGTAACAAAGATCTGCCCTACTGCCTGAGAAACTCCAAAAATTCCCAACAAAGACACAGACACTCTAGACTTCCCTATATGACCTAGAGCAGTGACGGTGAACCTTTTGAAAGAGACCTAGTACCAAAGTGCAACCCAAAACCCACTTACTTATCACAAAGTGCCAAATTTCAATTAAAGCTGAATGCTTGGCTGCTGGGGAGATGCTGAGGTGACTTAGTTTGTACTTCCAACAGAGAGGGCTGCTTGTGCCTGCTGTGGTACCTGTGCCACAGGTTTGCCACTACTGATGTAGAGTAACCTTTCTTTCCCTGGAGCTCATTGAACGTTCACACATATACACTGCATTCTATAGATACAATGGTAAGTTACAGGAAAACACCTGTGTGATAGATGCATCAGACATGACTCAGCATCCAGACAACTCTGCTGTCAATCATGCTCTGGAGGACACCTCCCCAACCTATGGAAGGCACCTTAAAGCAGGTAGGACATTTAAGCCCACCCTCCACCCCCTCTGCACCTATGCCAGTTTCCTTTCTCTGGTGTTAGCCTGCTCACTGTAAGCATACTATCACTTCAATAAACTTTGCCACTGTTTCTTTGCCTTTGTGTGCTACATCCAATACTTTGTCAGTTGCACATAAGAACCTGGGAACCCACACTAGACCCCATAAGCCATGGTAATCTCTGGGCCAAGAGTGATGTGAGGAGAGCCTTCTGCCTCAGTGATTTTCTTAACTGCACTGAGCCATCTCTCCAGTTTCTGTCTGCCAGGCCTTCCCCTAGTGCCATCCCAGGCTTCATCTTCAGCTGGCTGGTTCCTAACCCAAGACTCACTGCAAACACCATTTCCTCAGATGTACCTTCACACATCACCTCACCTCACAGGGCTTCTGTTCTACCTCATTCTTTCATGCTTTTATCAGACTGATCAAAGGCTGGTTTACCTGCTAAACACAGGCAGGGACTGTGCCTTGTTTACCTGCAACCTTACTGGAGATAGCCTAGTCCAAGGCCTGGCAAACACTTAATGTGAGCTGCCTAGAAAACTGAGGTTAGCTCTTTGCTTCCTGCTGGTACCCCAGAGTTACTGAACCTTGTAACTATGTATGGGGACAAACTATGTACATGACCTCCTTCACTTTCTCTCTTCCATATGCACTCTAAGGGTAGAGGGCAAATTACAGCCCATGTCCTGAATTTTACCTTCTCTTCTCCTTCCCCTCTTTCTCTGTTTGATTCTGTTTGAACAACTCCCAGTGTGTCCGTATTGCCGCACATTTCCTGGCTGCTTGAGGAAAGGGACGCAGTGGAGGTATTCAGCGACAACGCCACCCCCAATTTTCCCTCCTGGGAATAGCTATACTTGCCCACAAAGAAGAGTAATGTATAAAACCAAGAGATTAATCCTTCATGATATTAATAGAATTTTAGACAGCAGGAGTAGTAAAAGATTTGGGGAACAGTAACCTACATCCTGAAATCATCTCCAGCAAATAACATCTACCTTGTGATATATAAAGCCAGCCCAAACACAGTCCAGTGCAGCAGTGATGGTGAAGGCTGCCAGTCATCTGCAGATATGGCCACATTGCCTCTCTTCAGCTTGACCTCACCTGGCTGCCGTCCTTAATAACCTCTCTGGCTAAAGACTGTAGCTCTACGGTCGAACCTCTGCTTTCTTTTCTGTTACATCAATTCCAACCCAACTTTCCAGAACTTTGCCAGGACAACATAAGATAAGAGATGGCTCCTTGGCCATTCTCCTGTTCCTCTAATACTCTTAAGCTCAACCAAAAGCTGATTCAAAGACTGTCAGCTCAGCCTAGGGGCCTGATGCTGGAGATCTGCTGAGGAGGTGGCACTGAGCCATACGGAGTAAGAACACTGGAAGAGGGCAAGGTCAAGTTGACAAATATCATACAATGAGAAAGAATTGCATGAACTGCAGTGACATAATGTAGCATAACAGATGGATAATTAGATTTATTCTAAGAGCTGTAAAAGTAAGTAATTAAATAAAAATATGGAACTATGAATCTGCCACAGAGAGACACCTAACAGGCTCATGAGAGCCTGCAGCTGGCACAAACAGTCTGAGAGAGAAGCAGTGGGCAAGAACCTCTAACACTGCCCTGATGTTTTAAGCACAATAAATCCAACACCAGCTCAAGCTGGGCACAGAAGACAGTCTGGTCTCAGAGGGAGATAATCAGACCTGTGGCTACAAATAGCATTGTGCCACGGGAATATGTTCTCCTGTCTCCATCTGGAAGATGGCAGCCTGAGGTAGGCCAAAAACTCCCCACCACGGGTGTGGCTGGCAAGGCCTTTACAAAGTCAGACTGACAGACTGTATTTATCTCTGCAGAAGCTGAGGCAGAGAGGAAAGGAGGCAAAAATACATGCAGAGATTAACAGGACTCACAGCTACCAACAGAAGCAGGTGCAGAGAGAAACTCAGGATCAGGCCTCTACTCCCAGATATTGGTAGCAAATGATGAGGATGCAGTTAACACACACACACACACACACACACACACACAAGACCATGAAGCAAGTACCTAATTTATGTGAAGCACAGTGTTAGGGACAGAACAACACCAAGGAAGCACCTTACTTGGACAGGACACTAGCTATCAGGAAGCAAACAGATCACCTACATATTGTGTTACATTTAGTCAGGACTCTTTTTAAGTGACTAACGTAAATTCAAACTCATCTGAGGAATATGCAGTTTGTTGGGTCCCATTATGAAGGATGACTGAGGTAAAAGCATGGGCTATAACTCCAGGTCTGGCTTCCCTCTCTCCTCCCAAACAGTATGTATACAATTCCTTTTTTAAAAAGTATTTATTTATTCATTTAATTATTGTACAGGGTCTCGCTATGTAGCTCAGACTCATAGTGATCCTCCTGTCTCAGCTTCCCCTGCACTGAGATTACTGGCGTGTGCCACCACACCTGATTTCAGTGGCCTGGAAAATGTGCCTGGGGATTCCAGGGCCAACACAACATTCAGTACCAGGGATCAAACTCGGGTCCTTGTGCTTGCTAGGCAGGTGCTTAGACCGCTAAGCTATCTCCCCTGTCCTTTATAGAATTCCATAGGAGAACCTAGGCCCTTTTTATGTTACATTCCTACCCCTGGATTAATCACTGTACAGATAAAAAGACTATGAACAGCTAGTCTAGGTCATATTTAGTCTGATCCTAATTTGTGAGTGAACAGGTAGGGTACAAAGATCAAAAGGTAAAACCTGATCTCATAGTTCCAGTAAACACATTAGCAAAGGAAAGTATTGCTTCCCAAAGGAGGAATAAATATTTTCAGAGTCCCCAAACAGAGCCCACCCAGTTGCTTTATACCACCTTAGGACAGTATACTAGATAACTGGCTGTTTGGGGCTGGAATGGGAGTCAGACCAGTTCTGCAACAGTCTGGCTGGGACTAAGGTAAATCCAGTTTGGCCAGGTATGGTGGCACACACCTGTAATCTCAGGAATTGGAAGGTTGAGGCAGGAGGATTGCTGTGAGTCTGAGGCCAGCCTAGGTTACACAGTGAGTTCAAAGCCAACCTGAACTACATAGTGAGACCCTGTCTAAAAAAAGCCCAAGCCGGGCGTGGTGGCGCATGCCTGTAATCCCAGCACTCGGGAGGCTGAGGCAGGAGGATTGTTGTGAGTTCGAGACCAGCCTGAGCTACCAAGTGAGCTTAAGGCCAGCATGAATTGCATAGTGAGACCCTGTCTCAAAAAGACAAAAAAAAAAAAAATAAATAAAATAAAAATAAAAATAAAAAAGCCCAAATCCAGTTTGATTCTACCTTATAGATTTGTCCCCAGAGCCTAAGCATAAGACTAGTGCCAGCAGCTTCACTCAGCAAACTTACATAATACTAACAGATACAGAGGGACCCCCAGCCAGCCAAGTCCTTGAAGGGCTGCCACACTCACTAACTTGAATCTCCTTTTCACAGTAGGAATAAATTCCTTCCATACTGGAAACTTCAACACCTCTGATAGTGAGCCAAAGATGCTGCTGCTTTGCTCTTATTCACACCAAAGGATCCACTGGGTAGCTTGGCCTCCTGGGAAGGGCAGCCACATATTTTGCTGCAGAAATAGAAAACCCCACTGCCACTTTTCCAGGACCTGCTGCACACTCCTCTAAGTCTTCCATCAGGCTCTAGCCAAAGCTAAAATCATCGCTCTGGCTATTTATCAAAACAGCTTCTTGGGCAGGGGATACAGCTCAGTGGCATAAGTGCCTTTTTGGCAAGTGCAAGGTCCTGAGTTCAGTCCCTGGTACTGAAAAAAAAAAAAAAAAAGCGGCTTCCATTTTAGGAAGCCTCCAGGAAATCAAGCCTCTTTCAGGCTACACAAATGATATCCTCTTCCAAGAGGCAAGGATTAGCTCCGTCAGGGTTCCTGGACAGACATAAGACATGTTCAGGAGGACTCTAAGATCAGCTGGGGTCAGGGCTTAATGGGGGCTCCTTGGGAGTCAGATCTAGCAAGATGGACCAGAATCAGGCTTCAGCTCCTAATCTCTGCACATTCCTAAATGACTCCCTCAACTTTACCATGGACCTGGGCCTTGCCCTATTCAGAAGTGTTACCCAACATATGCCTTCCAAATTCTTCCCACCATTATTATCTGTTCACTGAGAGTTTCCCTAGAAATGTAGGGAAATGAAGCTCAGCTTCCACACGGAACAGTTAGAGGCTTTGTTAATGCTTGGTACTTGGAGCCACATTGGAAGATCTGGTTCAATGCAGCCATGCTGGCCTAGATAGAAGGCTGAGCCAGGGTGAAGAGTAGCTTGCCCATGGATGGCCCTGGGGGGCCTGGGGATCTCTGAGCTGGCTCTGCTCCTGCTCCAGACAACTTTGCTGCTGCTGCTGAGTCCCAGAAAAAAAGACAGCTCCTACCTCTTGCTCTGCCCCTGTATTTCCTGAGCACAGGATGGACCTGCTCACAAGCCTATACCGAGAGTGAACCTCTGTGACTATCAGCCCCAAACTGAGCTCAAATGACTTCTTGAGCCACATTAGAAGACAACAAGGTTTTAATCCGAGTTCAATGAGCAATTAACCCTCTTATCCCTTCAAAACTATTTAACTTGGACAAACCATATACCTCAAAATAGCATCTGAATCAGAGCAAAGAGGAACTATACAGTAACATCAGAGTAACTTGGGTTCCATCCAGCAGACAAATGGTTCCTCAGACAAGGGGAAACATGGGGTATAGATCAGGAGGAAGGATGGCAACCTTGGGAGTGGGTACTGGTGACAAGGAAAGAGGTGCTTGTTTAGGTCCAATAAAGAGGACATGAGCCTTTGATAAGGATGGCCTTCTGATGCCAGAGAATACCTAACTGGC
>PVKA01022116.1:0-37600 GCA_004027165.1 Ctenomys sociabilis
TATATATATATATATATATATATATATATATATATAGTCAGATTTATGGCCTGCAAGATTTCAGAGTCAAAACATAATGCTGACAGCAATAGCCCAAATAGACTGTGAAACTCCCGCTCAGCACAACACTCGGGCAAGCAACTGGAAAAGTTGAATTCTTGTGAAGGGATATTCAAGGGGGTCCCAAGTACATACTTCATGACTGAGTTAGGGGCTTGGTCCACGGCAGTGAGGGTGTTACCAGTTCTTGGCAAACCTCTATCTTGTGAATCTAAAAATAGGGGGTATGTTTACTGGCAACAAACCCAAAGTGGCCAAATACTCACAGATCCACGGCTTGAGGGAGGGCCCTTTGAAAGTCCCAGGAATACTGGCTGCCAGCAGAAGGGCTCTGCTAGCATTCGGGTTGCCACCAATGACCTTGTCCTGTGGAAAGCCAGGCAAATCTGTTCCAGATGATTTGCCTTGCCCGACCTGGGGTGCATAGAAAGATTTGTACCAATAGTGTTTGAGGACAAGATATCATGACTGCATCTTGTACTATGAATAACCACTACGACAACAATATGCAATGTATTAATTATTGAAACTGTCCTACTAATTGGTTTTGAAACTGTCTCACTGCTATTTGTTTCTCAATAAAATTATAAAAAAAATAAAATAAAACATTATGGTCAAAAAAGACAAAAGAGCAGGCACTCTGTGTTGCCACGAGGTACAGGCATTGACAGTGTGTGCCCCCAAAAGAGGCTGAGGTGTAGGGCAGCATATCTGTGAGTGCAACTGATAGAAAAGCCACAGATCACTCAGGGAGAAGGTTCGTAGGACTTTGGAACGCTGTGTGACCCTGGGAGAAGCAGGTTTCCTACTGGTTACAGGGCTAACTTTAGGGTCTGTCGTCCCAGGCTGAATTCAGTGGAGTTCCTTATTTCTGTTTCAGTCTGAGTTGATTTTCATTCTTCCCACTTTGGACAAGTTTTTTTTTTTCTCTTTACAAGATTATACACATATAAATTTTACATATGTGGAGGTATATGTACACAAATAAGAATATAATTTACATATGCAATATTTTGGAGCAGAGTTCAATTCATTTATTCAGATATTTAAATTCAGTGCTAGGAAATGCCCATAAATTTCAGATCACAGAACATTTGTAAAGAGAACCAGTGACTTGAAATTAAAGTGGAATTCTGAAGTCCATTGTTTCCATTAGGTATTCTGAAGCACATTTTCCTGAATGTGTTAGCGGAGAAAATGGTCTGAGAATCTGTGGAGAAGTTAAGATTAGACATCTTGGGGAAGGCTGTATGCAGCTTTTCCCAAAAACACAGCACTACTACAGAGATTCCAGGTTTACCTGGGAGAAATTAGCTGCTCTTGGTGAAGAATCGAAAAACTTACCCACCTCATGGGTGTTGTCCACGCAGAAGCTGAAATATGCCATTCTCTCCCTTCCCAGCACCTCCAAAGATTACACGCCATGGTAAGGTGTTCTAATTATTTTCCTGTCATTCAATGGAAATCCTGATGACAGATGAAGAACTTCAATTGGCAATTTCTAAGTAGTGTGGCTAATATGTTTCACTGGAAAAGATTAATGTCTTGTTTGTCAAAATCCCATTATTCTGATTTATTTGGCTAACTTTTATATGTCACAGAAGTTCTATGATAGATTGGGATGGGTTTAATTTTATTATTTATTTAGATTTATGGTCAAGAATTAATGTGTTGCCTGAAAGACAAGTGGAGGGAAAATGTTTCCTTCATTATTTGGGGGACAGTTTTCTTAAGTCTTTTCTGAAAGAACCACAAAAACAACATCATCCTCAGCATCACCGTCATCGTGTCATTTCATCTTTATAATTACAATCAAATGTCTATATCAATTGATGATGTCATATATTATATATTATAAATTAAATTGATAGAGCCTTTCCACCTTCCGTGTATAGAAGGCAGAAAGATCATCACGACAAATCAGATACCTTAAAATTCTAACGAAATAAATGAATACAAAGATTAAATTTGTTTAGCATAAAGATAATGCAAAATTAAGGACAAATTGGAGGCTTACAATATTGGCTTCTAAGAGTCTGGCTTACTTTTCAATATTGAAATTCAAACATGTGGTCCTTCCCCTTAATACCTTTACTCCATGTTTGAGTTATTTTCTTATTTCTAGGAAAAAATATCTGAGACCTACAAGAAAAAAGGGGAAGGTTTATTTAGCTCCCAGTTTGCAGAGGCTTCAGTGCATCTTCAGCTGACTCCAGGGCAGGGTGACGTGGCAGGGGGACATCATGGAGGAGAAACAGCCTGCGGCCGGCAGGTGGGAAGCAGCAAAGTCGCCTCCTTCTCCCTTTTCCTTCTGCTCAGGTTGCAAGCCTGCTGGAAGGTAGCGCCCGCTCCCAGCATGGCTCACCTCTCTTCACTGAGTCCATCACGCCCAGACAGAGCTGTGCTATCTGATCAATGGACCACTCCAGTACCTAGCGAGCCACCTAAGTGCAAGAGGCTTTGAGGAGACGTCAGATAGGGGCCCTAGTGTCCTGTGCTTTTTTTGAATCTCCTGAGCATAAGTAGACACAGAAAGTATTTTTAGTCTCCTTTTTTCAAATCATGGTAGCATCAGAGATAACGCATTTTGAAATTAATTTCTAATCACTTAACAAACCTACAATAATGTATGAGTATTTATAGTTATATATGACTTAACACCTGCAACATATTGTACTTTATGAATTAATGTACAATACATATTATGGAGATCGTATGCATCTCATTCTTTAGCTTCTGAGATTCATAAAGAGCAGGTTTTATATAGGGGTTAATTTAAATCAGGCATCTCAGCTGAATATCCTAAATTGTTTGGTCCAAATTTGCTCATGGGTGCACACAGGACAAAACTTTGAGATATGAATTCAAAACTAAGAGTTCCTATCATTTAATTTTTTAAAACTTTCATTTATTTACTTGGTTCAGGGTCTCACTATGCATCTCAGACTCGTAGTGATCCTCCAGCCTCAGTCTCTCCAGTACTGGGATTACAGGGGTGCACCACGGAGTCTGGTTCTAAAGCAAACGTGTGGTGTGGCACTTGGGGTCAAGCCCAGGCCCTGCATCTGCCTTAGCGGGTGGTTTAGTCTGCTGAGCTATCTGGCTTACCCTTGCTGGCCTTTTAAAACCATTATTAATTACATAGACTTTAACTGCACATCCCAGAGCAGTGTTCATGAAACTATAGATTAAGAAGGTGAAATTGACTTTCACTAACATGTTTTTACAAAACTATATTTCTTCCAAGGGATTATTGCCATTATAAAGAAATGCATCTTCCTAAGCAGTCCATACATGTGGATTTTTGGTTATTGGCATTGCTCCAGGAATGGCACTTTAAAGGACTTTGCATTGGTAACACAGAAAAAGGAAAAAAGAAACAAAAATTAAAACCGAAACAGTGTTCTCTTTGGTCAGCGGGATCAGCTCTTTATGCTCCTAATTTCTGGCTGATCATAGGCATGTGGCTTTAAATATGACCGATATTCAGATGTCTCCAGAAATCTAAGTGTCTAACTCTAACCTTCATCATTTGCACCTAAGTGACCTCTGAGACTTCATTCTGTTGGTTCAGAAAATAATCCAATGGATTAA
The DNA here is from genome assembly GCA_004027165.1 of Ctenomys sociabilis. Lineage (NCBI taxonomy): Eukaryota > Metazoa > Chordata > Mammalia > Rodentia > Ctenomyidae > Ctenomys > Ctenomys sociabilis. The sequence goes on from PVKA01022116.1 coordinate 3,655, forward strand.
GTCCCAAACATATGTCTGGACTTTCCAACACTCAACTGTGTTTCTTTCCCACACCCTCCATTTCAGTAAACAGCTACACTACATTTGTAATGGTTCTGATTAAAAGCAAATAAAAAAGGAATCATCTTGGCTCTCACTTCCATGCCTAGCACCCATGCAGGTTGGCTGTACTCATGAAATATGTTGCCATCCTGATCTTTCTAACCAACCTCATGGCTGTCATCTACTCCCACTCAGAATCCAATGCCTAGGTCTCTGATTCCTGGCTCCCTTTCTTGCTTCCAGTGGATCCTTGTCCACCCAGAAGCAAAACACCTCTCTGCACTCAGAGCCAGAGCAAGTCACTGCCTGCTCATGTTCCTCCATGGCTTCTCATTTGCCCAGAAGAAGAGCAACACTTTTGAAAAAGGCTCACTGCACTGCTGTCACTCTTCTCCTTCCTCACCTTGGTCAAGCTACTTTGTATTCTCAGATGGCCTCAGAACAGCGACCCTCACGTGTTCCAACCCCAGTATCTTGGCCTTTGCTGTTTCCCTTACCTGGGCTGTTCTTCCTGCAAATAAACCTTCATTTCACTTCCCCATGTCATCCAGGCTTCCTCGAAAGCTCATTCCTTCCGATAGCCCTTCTCTGTGCCTTTACCTAAACTAAACATCCCATCACTTTTATCCATTCTTTTCTTTGTCTGTCTTCTTATAACTTTTCATTCCTTCAAACACATTTTCTGTTGTTATTTTTCCCTCTTGGCTCTATGAGGGTGTGATCTCCCGAGCACAGAGACCTCACATACGTCTTTGTCCACTGCTGCTCTTTGTTCAGTACCTTCAGTAGTCTTGGTACATAATAGGTGCTCAGTACTGATTTCTGGAATGGATGAATGAGTGAATATATTAGATTTCTGCCAACACTGGACCCAGAGTTGAATTTCTGAGGATAGCTAGAAAATAGTGTCTGTTCTGGCTTTGAAAGAGAGGCTGGCTGCTCTCCAACCATTTTGTCCTCCATGTGATAGAGCCAGGTTTCCTGTCCCTCAGTCACTGCATGATCTGAGACCACAGCTGAATTAAGCAACAGTGAATGGAATTTAGTCCAAAGACTTGATTTCAAGGTCTTTCATTTAGTTGTGTTACACCTTCAATTCTCATTTTTCTACTATACTATGCCTTGGTTGAGATCTGTGAAAGTCAGAGAAATAAGAATGACCAAGAGAAAAATTCTAAGAAATGGATTAGCTACACCTGTGGGCAGACTCTGGCAGCAACTCAGTTTGCTAACTGTTATTTGCTTGTACACAGAAAACTTTGATTTGCAGTTCATAAATAACGAATTAATGACAAGTGAGACCATGACAGCTAAATTAAAAACAGAAAATTTGAAATAATGTTAGCATTCTTTGATTAAAGCCAAAGATACTGTGAAAAATGAATTTTGCTGGTTTTGAGCTTTCTGGCTAATCCACAATAAATACTTTCCTTTTGACTGTCTTTGTTTTTTTTTATGTAAAATATTTGCTGGGACAGGATGGAAAGAGTTTGTTTAATCTGAAGGTGTTCTTTGATCTGGTGATCTTTTTCTAATCTCTCTTATAGAAGTGTGAAATTGAAGTTGATCCAGTGTTCCTGTGAGGAGGAAGGGGCTGAGAATCTCATACAAAAGTTCGCTCCTAGAAGGTCCTGTCGCTGTTATGCTGTGTCTTTAGCAGACCTTTGCCATTTTCTCTCCGGAGAGGGTAGGGCTGAGCTCCCAGCCTCTGAAAGACAAGCTTGCTATGAAGGGTCTTGCTATGTGTTTGCCTTTTCTTTCTCCAAAAATGATAATCATCTATAATCCAAATCCTCTTTCTACTGGCTTTGAAAGTTACTATGAGATGTAGTATCATAATTTTTTTCAAAGACCACTCTTGAAGAGAAGTTCAAGAGGTAATTTAAGTTTGTGATGTAAAAAGCATTTCTACAAATGAGAGACAAATTGTTATTTCTCTACCGCCTTTCTATTTATTACAATAGAATGATTCAATCAAATTAAAACTGTGAAGACATTTTTCATGGAGCTACAACGAACAATTAGCCCTATGCAAAACCTACAGTGCTGAACAGCTAATAGAGTGATGACTCTTTTCTATAGAAGGAAAAATCACTTGAATAAAAATGTATACTTAGTTAATAGGCTATATGTTAATAAATTGCTTTTCATTTATTGAAAAGAAGTAGCTGCTCAAATATTTTTCTGAATTCTCCAGGAGCCAAGTGTTTTGTATTATTAACTTAATTATCAAAATATTCTTTTCTTCAATATATGGATGAAGAAAATTTGGTGTGTGATTTTATAATTTAGGAAATGTACACCACTACTAAGTGGCTGAGGTTGGATTTGAATTTAGTGTTCACTATAAATATATTTTCCTTTTACCCCCATTTTTCTGCACTGTATTTCTCTGTGCTGTGAATTTTGCATCAATATGAAAGGCCTGAGTTACATCAATTTTTCCCAACCCATATGTTTCAGACCACTTATTCCTCCTTTATTTTCTTGTAAGCATGCTCGAAATGCAAGGCACCGAGTACCCAAAGCTAGAGTAATTTGAGAAACTCTTTGTGCACTCTTAGCCTACAGACCTGCCTTTCTGTTATACTTAGACTCATGTCTTGAACAAGTGACCTGATGTCCTGAATACAATTGCAGCAAATGATCGAAACTGAAACCTTCCTACAGAGAAAAAAAAAAAACTTAAACTTGCTTCAGGATGAGATCCTGTCTTCTTCAAGAGAATTTAGTACAAAGAAAACAGAATTTGATTTGTAATTTAACCTTGCTTGATGCTGGTATTTTTCCTTTTTCTGACTTCTGTTCAGTAATTCTTGAAATTCAGCCTGCTGGGAAGTCTTTTCTGGGTATTGTAGGTCATCATTTCTGCTTCTTTTTGAATTTCAGTATGAAGACCAGATATATTTAGCTACCTTTGCACATGCTAAGAGAGCGTTTGAAATTCCATCCTTTAAGTTTGAAATGGGACCGACAGTTTAACCATCTACAAAATAAAAGTCTGACTGCTGGCGATTCAGCTAGGTGACTTGTCTTTCTTGCAAAGGATGCTGAAATTCCTCCCAGGAACAAAACACCATGGGAGATGTGAACAGAGAATGACTTCCGTAGGGAATGCTTTTTTAAAAAAAATGTATCAGTTATTTAATTAGGTTCTTAGTAAGAAATTTAGAACACTAATTTATGAGGATAAACTCCATTTGTCAGAGCAAAAACAGATCGCAGGTAGCCCCGGAGCTGAGGAACAGATTTGATTTTTGCTAAAATCTGTGAGTCCACTGCTTTCTCATCCACCTTGCGCTGCTCTGAAATCTGGTCTCTCTCTTTCTCCGTGTCAAAGATCTCACCCTCCTGGTGCCTGGGCTTCGGGAGCTTCTTCTTGAAGTAAGCATCAGTGAGGTGTTTGGGGATTTTCACTTTGCTGATGTCAATTTTTGTAGAGGTGGCAATGACAAATTTCTGGTGTGCTCTTCGTAGAGGAATACGATTAAGGTTAAGAGGCCCAGTCACAAGTAGCAAGCCACTGTCCAACCGCTTCAGAAAGACCACTCTCTTGCCTCTGTGATGCCCAGTATTCCAGAAAGGCTTTGTACAAGAGAAAACACACAGCTGCTAAATCAGGTTGAGAAGAAAAAGGAGAAAGTTCTTGCTATGATCACAAAACCGGTCGGTGGGGACAAGAATGGAGGTAGCCGGGTGGTTAAGCTTCGAAAAATGCCTAGGTACTACCCTACTGAAGATGTGCCCCGAACGCTCTCTTGAGCCATGGCAAGAAACCCTTCAGTCAGCATGTTGAGGACACTTCGAGCCAGCATAACTCCTGGCACCATCTTGATCATCCTCACTGGGAATGCTTTGATAAACTACTTCAAAAAGAAAGTGGGAAGGGATGCATGGTGCCCACCGGGTACTAGGGCAGCGACATCATTCTGTGTGATGTCATCATGAACACAAGACATTAAACATAAACTAGAGAGCTGCACAGCACAGAGCTGCTCATAATGGAAGCCATGTGTATATATATATCCATCAGTGGCAAGAAATGGGCCATACTAATTTAAGATGCTAATCAAAGAACTGTTGTGCTCAAGACAAAAGTGGAGTATATCACTATTTTATGTCCAATTTCTCTGTAAACCTAATTAAGTCTACTTTGAAAGTCTATTTATGGGACAGGATATAGCTCAGTGGCACACTGCTTGCCTGAAAAACTCAAGGTCCTGAGTTTGATTCCTGGTACAAAAAAAAAGTCTATTTAAACAAATGAAAGAAAAGGCATATTTTAGCCCTAGTGGAGATTGATTTATAAAAATTGGTTGGCCTTTCTTCCTAATATCCCTTTATCATGGTAATGGACTAAGATGCAGCACTTTGCTTGGGTGGAATGTGGTATTAAGGTTTTGGTCAGAGGTGAATTGCTCTTAGTCAAACAAGTACAGAAGATTTTGAGTTCCTTAATATGTAATAAACAGCACTGGGTGGAAGGCACATTAGATGCAAAACACTACATGAAGGTGTTTTAATCTGGATGATTGCCATGCTCTGAGGCTAACCAAGAAGTGGCCCATCATCCTGGCTCTTGGTTTGGCTTCCAGGGCTCCTCTCTCTGATGAGCCTGTTGGCATCCCGGCCCCATGAGCTGTCATCTGCTGGCCAGATAGCAAAGGGGCCACGGGAAAGACACAGAAGTCAGGCAGGGAGGAGGAGGGTACAGTAGTCTGAGGTCCCTGCTTTGGGGGCCCACCAGGCTATCCTGAATTTATATTTGCCGTGGCTATGAGGAAGTAAAATCCTAGAAATCATGTCCCTCCCACATGTCCCTCCCACATCTTTCCTCCAGTGAAAGATGGACATAAAGGTTAGCACTGTGATAAATCTTAATTTGGTAGTATTTGTCCACTTTGAAAAAGTTTCGTTTTCTCTTAGAACAATTCAAGTAAATAGCTAGTTGTTTATTCATTTTTTAACAGATTTCCTGGGTAGCTCAAAGTACTTTCATGAATATAACATTATTCAGTAAATATCATTAAAGCTGTCCTATGAAATAGGTATGTGCTTCATTAAAAAATATTATCTATCTCCATATCTGCATAGAAATACCTAGTAATGTTAAATGGAGAAGCAGCTATTTATTTTTAAATTATTATAGAAAACAAACTGAATAGAAATTGCAGCATTATTTTATATTCCCAAAGTTTTAAATTTTCCATTTTCCTTGTAACTTTTGGAAGAGAGAGAGAGAGAGAGAGAGAGAGAGAGAGAGAGAGAGAGAGAAAAGAACAGTTGAGCAGATTTAAGTATAAATATACTATTTTAAAATATTAGTGAAATTTAGAAAAGGTGGGGCCTGGGAGATGGCTCAGTAGAATAAGTGCTTCCCTGGCAAGCACAAGGATCTGAGTTCAATCCCCAGTTCAGCCAAAAAAGAAAAAAAAAAAAAATTGGAAAAGGCATATTTAAATTAAAGGATTATACAAAAAGAAAAGTTCAAGTGAATGATGAAGATCAGATAGTATTCACTTAGCATTTTAAATTTGTTTATTTATTTTTTGTATTTTTAGGACAGGGCATACAGGGTCTCACTGCATAAATCAGACTTACAGTGATCCTCCTGTTTGCAGCCTCCCAAGCGCTGGGATCACAGCTGCGCACCACCACGCCCAGTCTCAGTCTCCACCTCAGTGCACCCCTGGGGGCAGGGCCATCAAGGCCTGGGGATCAAACTCACTTCCAGCCCTGTGTCTGACTGAACAGGAGCTTTAATCCACTGAGGTATTTGGCTGGCCCTTAGGGTTTTTTTTTTTTCCCAAAAGACTTTTTTTTCCATCTTATTTTTACTACTTTAATTTTTGGTACTGGGACTCGAACTCTGGGCTCATTCTTCCTAGGCAGATGCTGTGCTGCTGAGCTACATCTCCAGCCCAGCTACATTCCTGGCCCTTAATTTTAAATGTTTGTCCAAAATTAAAGGTTATGAAGTTTAGGAATCTTCCTGATTTTAACTGCCTTTCTCAACACTCACAGGAAGCAACTAGAGGGATCTTGAAGACTCTCCCGCTTGGCTTTCCTCCCCAACAGTCCGCTAAAGTCACCCACCCTTCCCACCTTCTCTTCCTTTCATGTGCTAGCTATTGAACCCATATGCCAGGCAAGTACCAGCCCCATGTTTTAAACATCTTTTGACACAGTGAAGGTCTCATTTGCCCTGGCTGGCTGGGAAGTTTTGCTAACATGTCCAGGGATTTTGAGGTTACCAGAGCCAATGTCCTCATCACCTTGTCTACCATAATTTTCTTGACTTTTAGCATTTCCAACCCCTGTCTCTGGCCTCTCTCTTTCATTCTACACAGCTCATTTATTCTCAGGTTTAATCTCCACCTGTAGGCAGGCTTGGAACTCAGCACATCTCTTCTCTGCTCATTTCATCTTCTTGCCTGAAATTCACCTGCTGACTGTAATCCTTTTAGAGGACACGCCTGTCAAAAGTGTTTAAACTTAATGTGTCCAAAACTAAATGTTTAATTCCCTGTGCTTCTTCAGCTTGCTCTCTTACAGTAAATGGCAACTCTTTTCTTGCAGTGACTTGAACTGAAATCTTGATCCTCTCACTGAAAGAAAGAACCTGGGGAGCATGTAAAAAGCAAAATTGTTTTTGCATAATGTGTGTCTCTCCTCTAATTCTCTGGCATTGTCAGGAAAGGGTTCAGCTTTCTAGTCTATTTCTGGAGTGAATGGTCTTTCCTGCAGAACTTGAGCACAAGGCAGGAATGTGGATGGAATTTGGATGGTTGCTAGGTTACTTGGTTCTTTCTATCCTCTGTTTGCTGTTTACAAGGAGGACTCACAAAAAGTGAGATTTTCAATAGGAAAAGAAATTCTTTTGAGGTTTACTTATAGAAATTTTTTTTAACATTTTCCTTTCTAGAAAATATATTTTAAGTATAGGAAGTAGAATTAAAATAGAGAAAACTGCTTTCAGAATCTTAGTTTCAAAGCACATAGTCTTGGCTCTATGCTGAGCCTCAACAAAAATATCACATTGAATGCAGGTCGAGGGTTATAGTAGATTTCATTTAGATAGAACTGCACAAAAAGAAAAGGGCTGTTGTTTTAATTTAATCATTTTTAGATACTGTCATTTACTATTCAAATGAACTGACAGAGAATGACTGTATTATATTCAGAATGTTTAGAGAAAAATTTCATAAGAAAGGAATTTCATGCTTAGATCTCTGAGTGCAGTATTATAAGACACTTCCTCAGCCAGTCATGAATCAATGGTGCATTTTCATATGAATGATTATTGACATTCGGAATTTTTCTCAAGAATTTCTCAGTTGATACATTATTTTCAAGAACTCTGCTAGACCAGACCCCCTTATCCCTAGATCCTCCTGATATTGTTATACTGAAGCTCTGGGAAATATTTCTTTGTTACCTTAGACAAAGTCTTATTTATTTAAGGTATTTATTATTTATTTTCCTGTGGTAGTATTTCATCATGATATAGAGAAGTAAAAAAGACAAAATAGTTGTAAAGGGTTATACAACATATGAACTGTCTTTTCATATGTTAGTCAAAGCCTTAAATAATAGAGCCAAAAGATATTGCATAAGAATTCAATTATTTCACATTGCTGTATTATTCACATTAAAAAGTCATTAAATTTAATCAATGTTACACAAAAATGATATATTTTCACATGAGATAAGTAAAACACAGAGGAAGAGAAATTTCACCTAAATGTTTCGTCTTGAACTTTTTCTCAAAATGAGAATCTAAGGATTCATAAATAATACATAAGCTTAAGTAACTGATCTAAAAACTCATGGCAAACAGTATATTCTAGGAATGCAATTCAAAGGGAAAAAGCTTTTTTAAAATAGATAACCATTTTCTGTACATTTTGTAGAGTGGGCAAACTTAAAAACAAATGTGAAAGATGCTGTGGGATTGCATGTGCTGGGGTGTCTCTTAGCATTACCTAACATCTAGAAACAACTACATGATTTTGAGACCATTTCTATGATAATTTCTGACAAACATTGATACTGATGTGTATGTGTACGCAAAGAAAATGTTACGGGGTTTCAGAGGAAGCAAAGAATCATCCAAGAATTACACCCACTTTTGTTGCCACTAGTCTACCAGTGTTGCAAAGAGGCTATCTCTGTGAAAAGGGACCGCAAAACTACAAAAAGAATACACCGTAATCTACAAATATAAAATTTTTATGAAAAAAGCTCCTTTTCAAAACTACCCTGAAGCCCCAAGTATACACAATATATAAACATATGTATTATACATGTACAACTTTTATTTCATAAAACTGCTAAAAATATTTGCAAAGCAGTTGGCAAATCATTTTATATCATTTGTGCTTATAAAAAGGAAAATGTAATAAATAGTGTTTAAAAATAGGAAAATATAAATATTCATAAAAATAGTGGTTATAAAAAAAGAAAATCAATAATAGTGCTTATCAAAAAGGAAAATACAATAAAGTGGTCAAATGTTATGGATAAATAATTCACAGATACAAAACCAAAATAATCAATAAACATTATGACAATAGTATTGACTTGTGTCAAGGCACTGGGATTCCAAGCATGTGTTATTCCTAACCTCCACTTTGGCTGTAAGGGGTGAACTTTGTATAATAAGTAGGCAGGGTGTAAGTCATCAGAGAAAGAACAGCTACTTTTTGTGAAAAAGAAAAATGTATCAGAGAGATAACACACAGACAAGGGTGTGGGGAGACAAACACAAAAAAGAACAACAAAGAACATGGGGGAGCTCAAAGCTCCTGCATCAGGACTCCTGATTCTCTGGAGATCTGGTACCATCAGGTCAGGTCCAGCCCTGTACCTTACTCTTACATTTTCTATCCCAGCAGTAACTTGTCCCCTGGTCACATATGCAGTTCATCTACTTTCACTGTACTTCCAAATACTTCCACGAAGAAGACCAAAACACCTCAGGTTAGAAGTTCCCATTGGTTTATTTCTAAAATGCAATAATTTCCTTGAGTTATCCCAGCCATTCTCAGGTCCTGCACTGCATAGCGATGATGGGCAGGACTTGTGTTGGTGTAAAGGTTTTCTTTTCTTTCTTTTTTTAAAAATTTATTTATTTGTATTTTAACTTGAAGAGTGAAAAATAGAGGCAAAAACCAATAGAAAAAAATGACATTAAAAGGGTAACATACAATAATACATATGGTACAGATTTTCAAAACAGGGATAGCATATATATATATATATATATATCAACCTAACACAGATCAGCAGTCCACAACAAAGACGGTTATCCACAGAAGTTGTTCACTTGAGCCATTTATAGCTCAGTATATTGATATGACTTGACTTTATATACCTCCATTTTTATACTTCCTGCTGGATGGTTAAGACTAAGATAAAGCAAGACCTATATAACAAGAAATGTAACTTTTGTGTCAGATAAGGTCAGTCAGGTACTCTCTGGGTTTATCCTGTAACCCTGTACCTCACTTTGTAGATCCCTTGTCAGTGTTAGCCATGTGGATGAGTCATGGCCATTGCTTGAACAATTTGCTCTCTGTGGAAGCCTGAGAGAAAGTTTTCTGTCCATGTGACTCTCCTTAGGCACACTCTACATCATCTATTGCATTCCTCTGTGGCCCCATAATCTCCTTAATCAGAAAATTTGGGGCACTAGTAAGTTACATGATGTTATACTACAAATTCTCCTATGTCCTGAGTCTTCACTGACCTAGAAAGGCTAGGGCGAAAATGTTGGCTGACCTTGCAGCCCTTCTTTTTCTCCAATTTTTGATCTGCAAACTTATATTGTTAACCCTCCAGAAGAAGCATAGTATTACCCTGCAACATATGCAGTTCAGTTTACCCACACTATTTGTCTAAATATTAGACATCATAGGTATAACATAGAGCATGTATTTTGCATCAAGTATTAAGATACTAAACTCTAAGTCCATACAAAATATGAAGAAGAAAAAAATTTGAAAACAAGAATTAATACTTACATATATTTACATAGATATTTAGAAATCCATCCATATACAGCATAGTAGCATTGTAGCAGGACTGCCTTGTGACATTTTTCATCTTATTTTTCATTTATTACCCTTTAACAAAAGGCAGTATAGTAATAGTTGGTATGTCATGCCAAGAAGTACATATTTAGAAGACCAAGCATAAAGGCTCTCTGAACCTTCACACGGACTTTTCTCAATCACTGAATTTGAGAAGTACAGTCACTTCCTAGGTATTGAGCATGGGGTTGGTGAGCAGTGGGGAAGGATTTGGGACATTTTTTTCTTCTTATAACTTCAGCTTTCTCATTATTTATTCTTATTTGCTAAATTGAGTTAAACAATTCAGGTGAATTCAATGAGTAAATAGTTTTTATGTCATTAGCACTCTGTTAAGTATGTGGAGGGTGTCATAAGTAGTGTGGACCACAGACTCAACACGCAAAATTCAAATTGATGTGGAGACAAGACGTGTACACATATGACATTTACATGGTAGTCCATATGATGTAGTGGACAAATGATAGTCCACTGCATTTGACATACCAGGATTTGTGGGAGGTATCATTTTATGACTTAATTCTATAAATCAGTTTCCCCCAGAATCAAAGTTATCCTCAAATTCCTGTGTGGAGCTCTGTCCTTACATTCTTTCTGTATTATTTCCTTTTCTAGTTCTTCATCAGAATGAATGTGGCAAAACTGAATATTGTGAGAGCCGTAAGGTTTTCCTTTATAAACTCTTAATTATCAGTCAAGTTTGGAGCAAATTTGGGAAGTAAACAATTTCAGGGGATAATTAAATATCTATCTTTCACATTTCTTTATCTATTGCCATACTCATTTATTTCCTTTGTTTCTTCCTTCTGGTACAAGTTTATTTATTTATTTATTTATTTATTTATTTATTTATTTATTTGGTATAAGGTCTCACTGCACAGCTTGGACTTGTAGGATCCTCATGTCTCAACCTTCCAAGCACTATGATTACAGCCATGTGCCACCAAGCCCAGTTTCAGGACTGGCACAGTGTGCCTGGGGTTCTGGAGTCAGCACAGCATGTGGTACAGGGGATCAAACTTGGGACCTTGTGCTTGCCAGGAAGGCACTTAGAGGACCAAACTATCTCTGCAGTGCTTCTGTTACTGGTTTTAACACGAAGGTTACAACAATTATTCTGTTGAGACAGATTCTGCTCCACCAGTCAGCACTCAGGTCCAACTCAGAGTTCCCTCTTTTAAATGCTGAAACCTGTAGATTTTCCTCAAACTCACAATGATTTGTCCTGGTCCTTCTCAAAATGCCTTATAGATTTATGGAAAACATATCTTGATCTGTTTATTCACCTGTAGGTGCCTATTGTAGATGATCTCCTGAGATTTCTAGTGCTAATTATTCTATGATTATCCCTTCAACTTTCCCATTCTCTTAGATGTGTGAACACAAACTTCATAGTATATATATATATATATATATATGCATGCTGGTTAGATAGCTCAGTGGATGAAAGCACCTGCTTAGGCAGATGCAGGGGCACGGGTTTGATCCTCAGCCTCCCCTGCCGGCCTGCCCTGGGGTGCACTGAGATGGTGAAAGACTGGGCATGGTGGAGAGTGCCTGAAAATCCCAGCGCTTGGGAGGCTGTAAAACAGGATCATTAAAGTTTGATTGTGTGATGAGACACTGTACTAAAAAAATAAGAAGGAATATGTAGATGTATATATTTGACTAATGTGTATTTAATAATAAGGTGCAATAATGTATATTTAGTGTCTAATTAATATTTTCAATATATTATTTATTTGAAATTTCCTAAGACAGAAGATCTTAAGAGGATTCACCCTATCCATTAAAAAGTTGGTAATAATATATGGTGAGGAGTATTGACGAGTTAATTGTAATAACCATTGCACAAAATACATATACATCAAATCATCATCTTGACCAACATGAATACATACAAACTTTAGTCATACATTAAAGACAGAAAATTCCAGGCACATTTTTCTCCAAATTGATTCCCATACCTAGATTCTAAAATAAGAACACACACACACACACACACACACACACACACACACACACACACACACACACATATTTGAAATCTCTGACATTGTTGAGTGCTCAAACACACAGAATTTTCTTGTTTTATTTTATTTTACATCTTCATCTATTCTTTACAAAGGAATTGTTTTACTTTTAAATTTTCAGTCCACTCTAGTCAGTGAATTCTGCAGAAATAGGTACAGAAGGAGGTAGTATGACTCATGATGGAATGCGTATTAAATAAAACTTTCCGGAGTAGCTTCATGGCTAGGACTGTCCCATCAGTGATGGTAAGCTTTGGACTCTGAGGAGCCAGAGAGCAGAGCGTTTTGGGAGATTTGGGAATAGAATGGTGTTTTCCAGTCACCTGTACTGGTTTGTCTTGGGAGATGATGGATTTCCTTGAGTATGCTATTGCTGACGTAGCAGTACAGACCAGGCATTTGTGACCAGGATAATAAGAAAAAGTTCAGTAAGTTTCAAAGTTATTGATTGATTGATTGACTGACTGATTGGTTTTTGGTATGAGGGAGCTAATTGAGGTCCTTGCTCTTGCTAGGCAGGCACTTATGCCACTGAGCTGTCTCCCTGTCAAAGTCTTTTAAAAATGGTAGTTGTGGTCAGCTTGCTGCATCACGTTGAACCGAACTAGCACAGCGCTGGACGTGGCAGCTCCCCCCGAGGATTATCATAAGAGGTCGACCTGGAGAAGATGTTGAAAGGATGTTAGGGGAGATGTTTGGAGAAGCTTTTGGAACTGTTGGAAGCTGCTGGTTCTCCTGGATTATTTTGGTGGAGGAGCTTGTCATGCTGGATTTCCTGATGAACTTGACTGTTCTTATAGGAGGAGCCTTATTGTATCTGAGGATGATGGCGATTTACTTTGGGGGAGCTCTGATCCTCACCATGAGCATTGCTTCCTGGCTCTGAAGAAGAAAATGGTGCACAACTCAGTCTCCTGGAGAAGCTTGACATGAGACCTTCCTGAGCTGTACTCAGCTGTCTTCATCATTGGAGGAGCTTGGGATCTCATTTGTTGAAGATAGCTGTGGTATTTTTCAGGGCTGCTGTAGCTGGGAGCATTTATTCTTGGTTCCAATGCAAATCCCTTAGCCTGCTAGTGCAGACCCTTCATTCTTCGGGCACAGACTTTCTCACTTCCACCACTGAACCTGGGCCTTCACAGCTCTGATCTGTGAAGCAGGCCTGCATGAAACATTGTTGTGGTCTCTAGGCTTCCAATTAGATTGGTGTGGGGCATTTTATGAGCTCTAGGTCTTCAATGGACTCTTGAAGGATGTTAGGATCCAGATCCTCAGCTGGATTCTTTGGTCTTTAGTGTGTGGACAGATTTCCAGCACTCTTTGCATATGATTCTTTGAGTGATTCTACTGTTCGTGGCAGTGCAGGCTGGTACAATCATTGTGGTAATCTTTATGGAGATTCCTCAGAAAGCTAGGATTGGAGGTCCTATTCAAGCCAGCTATTCCAGTCTTATGAATTTTTCCAAAAGAACTAAAATCAACATACCACAGCTGTATATTTGCACCCATGTTTATAGCAGTCAATTTGTCATGGCTAAATCTTGAAAACAACTCAAATTTGCATCAGCTGAGGAATGTATAAAAAAAGACATGATATTTTTACACAATGGAGTATTATTCAGCTATATAAAAAGACAAATTTTGAGGCTTCTGTAGATAACTGGATACAGTTTGAGATTATATTGGTGTGTGAAGCAAATCAGAGCCACATGTACAAGCACTGAATTAGCTTACTAGTGTGAGAACCTGAAAAAGTAATGAAAAGTTAAAAGGTTCAAGAGATTTTGTGAAAGGAAAAGAAATTATTCAATGAGAAGGAAAAACTGGGATGAGGGAAAAGACAAATGAAAGAAGGAAAAATATGCAGAATAGTATGAATAACTGTATTGTCGATTTCTGCTGGTCTTTTGAAAGGCACAGTTAGTGCTTAAATATTTTTTACTCTGATTTTTTACTCTTTTGAATTTATTATAACTTCTTTGTTGTTGCTTCATTTTTTTCTTTAAATGCATTTTATACATTTATACCTGGTAATCTGACCAACTAATTTTAAGATAGCACCATGTAATATAGCAACCACTGATGACTTTCTATTGCTTCATTTAATGAAATCTTGTATCATTTCTAACCATTTTTTCTATCACTATTTTGTGTTCTTTAAAAGTAAAAAATTAAGGGCTGGCCAAATAGGTTAGTAGTGAGATCCTGAATACCCTGTACACCCTTCCCTAAAATACAGAAAAGAAAGTAAAAAAAAATGGTTCAATATTAAATCTCATGGGAAGGAAAAACATAATCTTATAAGAAGTGTCCTGTACTGTATTGTTCCCCTTGAAAAAATATCCAAACCATGACATTAATAGCATCACAAGACCATTAGCATCCTTTGGAAAAGAAGTGGAGCATAGTCAGAAATTATAGCATGGTAGTTTATTTTCACATTGGGAAGACTCTATTTAAATGCACCATCACCACAATACTCAAATGGCATCTAAATGAGAGCTGGAATTCAATTGCACTTTTAGAGAAACCCATTCCTGGAATCTCTGCTGCCAGGGACTGATTAGAAAGCCTAAAATAGTCTTTGCAATCTGACCATCCTTAGCAAGTAGGGCGTGATTAGCAGGGGTTTTACTACAAATGCACTTGGCAGTGGTGAACTCTCTGATAGTAAGTGTAATTTAAAAATTCATATGCTGAGAACAGCTAAAGTTACCACTGCAAACTAGGACAAGCATGCTGTTTCTAAGCAATTCAGTGAATAAGAAGGCAATGACATCATGAAGTCTCACTGTGGAAGCCTACGATGATTTAATATACTTGATATGAAAATTGTGCGTGCGTGTGTGTGTGTGTGTGTGCGTGTGTGTGCATGTGTGTGTGTGTTAGGCTTTACAAACACTTTATCTCTTGTCTTCTCCTCACAAATCAGTGTTTATGCTCAGTGCTATTTTTCAGAAGCTTGTGTAGAATGGCAAGTATATAGTTAGATCTATTCTAATTCACAATAGAGTAGCTATTTTCTGACAGAAATTCAGCCTATTTTATGTTATTTTTTTAAATTTTTGTACAAATATCAATGAGACAGTTTTAAGGTACCTTGACAAGATGGATTTGATAAATTAATACATTGTAAACTGTTTTCATAATGTTTTGGTATCATAAAAGGTACATACATGATATTATACTTACAGACATTATTATACTGTATGTCTCTTATCAGTAAATAAAGATAGTGTAGCTATTTGCGTATCTTATTTATTTTTTTTTTTTTGGTGCAGGGTCTCACTATGCATGCAACCCACATTCATAGTGATCTTCCTGCTTTTTGCCTCCCATGTGCTGGGATTACAGGCGCGCGCCACCATGCCCGGATTGCATCACCGGCTCAGCGCACCCGAAGGCGGGGTCGGCGCGGCTTGGGGAACCAAGGATCGAACACTGGTTCCTGCGCTTACCTAAGCAAGCGCTTAGTCCGCTGAGCTATACCGCCGGCCCCTCGTATCTTATTTTTTATACCTGAATTACATCAAAGATTCAATAATTAATACTTTCTACCTTGTTATTTTCCTAGCCGACATAATATCCTGTCCAACCACCATTAGTGCAAATCTTGCCTCTCATAGGATTATGTAGAAGCACAGCGTTATCTATCCCAACTGTACTGTCTATACACACACATCAAGATTCTTCCTTTCTATACCCCCTCCTTTGTCTACACCTGTCAGAGATGGGCACTCCATTGTCATTCAACGAAGTTAGGTTTAAAGAATTTGAACAAAACTTTTATTGATGGCTGATGTGAACTACTTATCTAAGTTCTTCATAAGGGACTTAATTCAAGTCCTGAATTATATATATATATATATATATATATATATATATATATATGCATACATGTACACATATAAATATATATATATATTGAATTCAGGACCTTGCACTTGTCAGATAGGCTAACTTTTGTGAAACTTTTCTCCACCTTCTCAGTCCACAGTATGTTCATCTTACCTTCTTTGTTAAGGCTCTGTGAGACAGGTTTTGAGGCACTGTGTTTTGAAATTTGTGGCACTGTGTTTTGAAATTAGAGGTTGTTTTATTTAATAATTCTTCATTCATAATAAATAGATTTGTGCATGTGTCTCTTAAGGTAATGAAAAGAAAAGTGGACAAATGCACTTTGACTTGAAGAAAGAAGAAATTCAATAATGGGAAAGAATAATACAAGGGTTAGTAGGAAAAGTGGGCTTTTACTTCCTGAATGCAATGACACTGTTTATGAGAATAGCTAGCTTTATGTAATATAATATAATCTGATAAGGACCTGTGATAGAATTTGGAATTGGTGAGTCACAGTTCTGAAAGAGCTAAAGAATTAAGGTAAATATGGGCACCCTGAATGAACTGAAATATGTCTCTATAAGGTGTTCTAGGAGCTCAAGGATCCTTTAAAATTATTTTATTTCTTGAATCTTCCCAACATTCTTCATACGATATCTTTTCCTTTCTCCCACCCAAGTACTAATCATGCTGACCTCGCCTAACTTCCAAAATCAGATGAGCTCAGGTGTGTATAGGGTGCTGTGGCCACAGACTCGTTTCCTTTCTCACTGGAAATATAGAAGATTATCTGTACCTCTCGCCAAGGACTGTGTAGAACTTCTTTGGGTTATAGTTGAAAGCATTCCAATGAATGGATCATATAGTGTTCAGATAGTTCCTTTATCTAAGGTTGGCTATGTGGTTTGTCCTCCTCAAAATTTATGTTGAAATTTGATTCCCAACATGACAGTGTTGAGAGGCAGCAGAAACTCTAACAGTAACTAGGGCATTATGAGAGATTAAGATAGTTCTCACAGGACTAGATCACTTACTGTGAGAGCAGGTGGTTCTAACTGAGGCAGCCCAGCCCCAAACCCTTGTCTTGTTTCTTCCATGTGAGCCCACTTTCTCTTCTGATTTTCCATTCTGTCACAGCACAAGATGGTCGCAGACTTGTATCAGTAAGGGTTTTACTAAAGAAACAGATATAACATAAGATGTGCAAATGTATAAGAAATTATAAGATTGGTTTACGAAGGTCAGCCACAGAGTTGGATGAGGAAGTGTACAGAGGATATCTGCACCCCGGAAGCTGACAGGTCCAGTCCGAGGTCTGGAGCTCACTGCAGCATTCCATACAAGTGCATACCAGAAGGTCTGTGTATCTGTGCTAGAAAGCGGATGAGTCTACACCAGAAGGCTGGAGGATCCAAGGTGGAAGCCAGAAAGTCTGCGCTAGAAGCCAGGAGATGACGTCCAGGCTGAAGGCAAAGACTGGAGCCTTTCTGAAGAAATGGAACCTCCGTCCTCGCTCATTTCCCTTTTATACTGTTTAAGTGATGAGCTACCCTAGGATGTGTCCTTTACTCCCTTGGCTGTGAAATTGCTGAGGTGATTTAGTCCAAGTTGTTTTTTGTTTTTAAGGGAAGGATCTACTGGGTGTTCAGCATCTCACTACTAGATTAGACTCATAGGGATCCACCTATTTGTAGCCTGCCAAGAGCTGGGATTACAGGTGCGGGCCACTACGCCCAGTCTCAATTGGCGCTTCTGCCCACCCCAGGGACTGGCCAGCAGAGAAGGCCCAGAGATTGCACCCTAGCTCCTGTGCCTATTTGAAGGTGCTTTAACCCGCTGAACTATTTGGGTGGCCCATCGATCTTGTCAAGCTTTTAGCTTTTCGAGTTGACACAATCAACCACTACCATCCACCCCTTGTCAACTTAGCAACGAGACATATTTCTTTAAAACAGTCTCCAGATGTAAAGACATGCGTACAATTGCACCAAACATGTTATAATTATCCTGTGTAAAAATGTAAATGCACCAATTCCCTTACAGAAGTAAAAGGTAAGTTTTCTTTGCTTGATGCTTATATTTAATCATTTCATAACTTCAGCATTAACACAGATTTAATTATCCTTAAGAACCAGGCTGGAGTTGATCAATATTATATTATATCAGAACCATATATGGGTGAAATAATACAAATATAGTATTCATTTCTGATATTTAGAACTACCTTTGTCCACCACCCGTTCTGTATTTTTTTTTCTGCAAGTACTTCAGCAGGTCTTGGTCCTTTTCCTGGTGGAGTAGCCCACACCTTCATTCCTGAAGGCTCTGGACCATTTGTCCTTGTGCCTGTATTAGGTCATCGTGGTTTGCAATTGACTTTAATAAAGGGCATGGTAATACTAAGAGGCACCCTAAGGGATCTACTGTACTCAGTGTATGTTCTTCCTTTCCTCCACTATGGGGTAGTAATCCAATTTCCATTTTATAGTCAGGGTCAATCACCCCTGACAACATTGTGGCTCCCTTTGTAGCTTGCATCCTCAGAGGTAGGAGAAGACAAAAGTGACTAGGGGGAAGTCTTAGCTTCCAGTTCAAAGATATCATGGTTGTGCTTTCTGGTGCAAGCCTCTCCCAGGCTTGTAAACTGAACTGCATATGTCGCAGGCTATTAATCAGCTTCTCTTCTGGATGGTTAACAACCTAAGTTTGCAGATCAAAAATTGGAGAAATGGAAGGGCTGCAAAGTCAGCCCACATTTTGGCCTTAGCATTTCAAAGTCAAGACATAGGAGAACCTGTACTGTAACATCAAACCTTCTGGAACTAGGACTTTTAGTCCAGAAAAGCATAAGGTCCTGGGGACAGGAAGCAAAAATTGCTAGTGGATCACTAAGGGGTATTGGTACCATTACTACTTGTACCCCTTGATTCCTGAACCCGTGAATCCTGGTTATGGCAGACAGTGACATGTAGAATATGCTGATTCATATCTTATATAGCCTTTTGGAGTACTTTTCTCCAGCCCTACAAACTGTTACCACAAAGCTGATAGCATAATTGTGTCTTTAAAAGATAATTCCACCTGTCTATCAATCCAGCCACTTCTGGATGGTGAGAAAGATGGTAAGGATTTGGCCATAGCATGTGTTCCTTGGTCAGAGGCAATGCTTGAGGAATTCCATGATGATGCATAAAATGTTCTGTGAGCCCATAAATGGTAATTCTGGCATAAGTGTTACATGAAGTAAAGGCAAATCCATATCCAAGAAGAAATACAAATAGAAAGGTATAACAAAACTTAAAAGAAGTCAGTTAGTTAGTGTAAACTGAACTGTATATGTCGCAGGTTATTAATCAGCTTCTCTTCTGGATGGTTAACAACCTAAGTTTGCAGATCAAAAATTGGAGAAATGGAAGGGCTGCAAGGTCAGCCAACATTTTGGCCCTAGCATTTCAAAGTCAGTGAAGACTCAAGACATAGGAGAACCTGTACTGTAACATCATGGAACTCAGTTACGCCTCAAATTTTCTGATCAAGGAGATTATGAAGCCACAGATGAATGCGATCGATGATGTATAGTGTACATAAGGAGAGTCACATGGAGAGAAAACTTTCTCTCAGGCTTCCACAGAGAGCAAATTGTTCAAGAAATGGCCGTGACTCATCCACATGGCTGACACTGACAAAGGATCTACAGAGTGCGGTACAGGGTTACAGGATAAACTCTGAAGGGACTTGACTAACTTCATCAGATAAAAAAGTTACATTTTTTGTTATTTTATCTCAGTCTTAGCCATCCAGCAGAAAAGTATAAAAACGAGGTAATAAAATAAGGCCATAATAATAAGCTGAGCTGTAAATGGCTCTAGTCAACAACTTCTTCAGATAACCCACTATTATTATGGACTGCTGGACTGTGTTGGATTGTTTCACTGAATTCAAGCACTTACAATAACTGAATTACAATAAAACATCCATCTTTGACAAGGCTAAACAAAAAAGGGGGGATACAAAGGAAGAAACATTTTGCATTTGTATAAACAGTATAGTTAGGATAAATATGTAGTACTTTTGAGTAATTCTATGAGAAGAAAATTTTCACTAATAGTGTTTGGACAGAATATCCTGTCTACCCCTTGTACTATGGATAACCACTAGGAAGAAAACAATATAAAGAATATTAATTATTGAATCTGTACTATAATTCAGCTTTGAAAAAAAGATACATATACAGCTACATTCTTTTAATTCACTGAATAGTCATCTACTCTAATAGTGTTTGTAGATAGAGTATCATGTATACACCTTGTACAACAAAAAGCCACTATGAAAACAATGCACAATGTACTAATTGTTGAATCTGTCCTTCTAATTTTATTTGAAACTGTTTCATTGCTATTTGTTCTTTAATAAAAAAAACCAAAACAACCAAAGAAAAAAAACCAACCAAATCCATATCCATAACATGACGGAGCCTTGCTTTGGGCTTCTGTCCTCTAGGAGTATGAGCCAAAATATACTTCTTTCCTTTATAAATTACAGTGCCACCTATTTTTCTGTATTAGTATAAGACAAACTTAGATGTTATTAGTGAGCAAAGACATCCTACCACTGAAACAATCTAATTATAACTGTCACTTGTTTCCATCATTTCAATTCCAAGGTAGTAATAAGAGATTCTTTCTCAATAATCTCTTAGCTTGTTGGGGTGGAGATATATGAACAGAACCAGTTGTATTTGGTTCTCAAGACTAGCATACTGTGTCTGCTCAAATGTTATAGCACTGAAGCTTTTGGTGTCAAAGCTCCTTCAGTGATGGCCTGCAAAGCACTCTGCTATGTCTTATACATGGAAAAATCTGAATTAAAAACCATACCTAGTTCAGAAAAGCATCATTCTCAGTGGGAAGGAAACACAGCAGTGTTTTCCTTGATTACAAGTAATTCCCTACCATATCTGTGCTTTCATGTCACAAGTTAAAAATCTATGGCCATGCTCTTTGGTGCATCTTATAGACTGTTGATATGGCCCTTCTTCACATTCACATCCTTGCAGAGATGCAGGAAACCACAAGAGAAGTTATGAATCCTTATTTTTACTTTTGGAATCTTAACTTTTTTAATGGCAGTATCATTGGCATTTATTTAACTTTAAATATCATTTTTAATTTCTTGCTTACTATTTCTAATGTATTAAGTTTCTCAAATCATTTCTAAGACCACAATTATAAAACATTACACCATATTTAAAAACATATTGCACCATATGATGTTGTTCTGTGTCTGGATGTCCTCCCAAAGCTTTAAGTGTCGGGGGGTGGGAGGCAGTTTAGGAAGCTGAATTTTGTGATTGATTCATTGTCTAATGCTGGGATTGAGTATGTGAGTGCTTCACTAGCACTAGGGTGAATAGCCTACATACAGTATAATGGAGGAGAAGAGGCTTTCTCCCCTCTTTTTGCTCTTGTTGCTTAGTCTGTCTTCAGTCACAATGAACTGTTACCTCTCAGCCATGTCACCCTGCCTTGACTCAACTGATTACAGATGGAAACCTCCACAAACTGTGAGCTGAGTAAAACTTTCCTCCATTAATTCTGGGCATTGGCTATTTTATCTCAGCAATTATAAAGTAACTGAGACATAATTTGGTGCCAGAGAAATGAGGTTGTTGCTCTGATTATACCTGATAATATGGTTCAAGCGCTTTGGGAATGGCTTATGGGAAGCATTTGGCAAATATTGCAAATGTCCACTGAAAGAATATAGCTAGAACTCTTTATACTGCTCTATATGGAGATTCTTGTCAGAATTTAGAAGACCAGAAGGTTGATAGAAATTCCACTGCTAAAAACCAGGTTTGGGAGGTTTTACTAAACTAGTTGTTGGACTCCAAGAGATGTATGTTATGCCATAATGACAAGTCTTTCTGCATTTAGCTCATGTCCAGAGATTTTTCCTGAGACTGAGATTCTTGTAGAAGAAATTTCAAGCAACTGTATGTAGGGGTGGTTGCATGCTTACTATTGAGGGAATTTAACCATATTTATATTTGAATCAAGAGCAAAGAGACCATCAGAATGACTGAAAATGGTTTGAGTTTGGCCAGAAAGGAAACTCCATTAAAGCTGTGGACTGCAAAGATAAAACTAGGAAATCTCCATTGTGGAGGAGGAATAGCAGAATACAAAAGATGACCTGGTGGCAGCCCAAGAAGCAGCATGTCTCCACCCTCGGCAGCCTCAAAACAGCAGAAATAAAAGGCTTTGCTTTGAGTTGAAAGCCCCACAGCACCATGCTCCAGAATGACAGAAGCCATTCATAAGGAATTTGTTCCTCAGAATTTGACTCTGAGTGCTCAGCAGTCCAGGCACAGAACCCCTGAAGCCAAGAGAGAAGGAAGTCTGGTATTTCCCAGATGGTGGAACACCTTGGCATCATCCACATGGTTCTGGTTATCATATGCAGAATGAAAGAGCTATGGGGTTGGAAAGGGTTCCACCCTGATTTCAGAAGGCCTAGCAGACCAGTCGGTGTGCCGCTTAGAGCTTAGAGTGTTAAGTTGTGAATTGAAGCTAATGGTGCAGTGGAGACTCCAGAAATTCAGAGAATCTGGGAATGTGAATGCCTGGGTAAACCTGCAAGGAAGGAGAGAAGCTGGCCCAAGAGAGAAGCTGTGGGTGCTATATCTACCAGAAGCACTGTGAGAGCAAAGACACCCAGGCTCTTTGGAATTTACAACTTGCTGTAACTTGTGTCAGCTGTTGCCCATGGAACTATAGGACTTTATGTTTGCCCTGTTGGATTTTGGACTTGTTTTGCACCTATTGCTTTGTATCCCTGTTTGTAACTTTTGGAATAGAAATACTCATCTTGTGCCACTGAATTCTGGAAGTGTTTAACTTTCTTTTCATTTATATAAGGGCTCAGAGCTAGAAGTTTGACTTACATCTTGAAGGAGGCTTGAGAGCTGGACTTTTCAGCAATGCTGAAACTGTTAAAAGTTTGCCAACACTTAGAGATGGACTACATGCCTTTTCAATAAAGGGATGATCACAAATCTTTGGGGGCTAGAGGAGGAATGTCATGGCTGTGTCTGGATGTCTTCTCAAAGCCTCATGCACTTGTGGAGGGTGGAGGCTTTTTGGAGGCAACTGACTCTAACGTTTGTGATAGGTTCATTATCTAGTGCTGGGCCTGGAGGTGTGAGTATACAGCTTGTATACAATATAAGGAAGGGAAAGATACCTGCCCTTTTGCTCTTGTTGCATCTGCCATTTTCTTTCCTTCTCTTTCTTTTTAAATGTATTTCATATGGATCTCACTATGCAGCTCTGACTCTTAGTGATCCTCCAGCTTTTAGGCTCCCCAGAGCTGGGATTACGGCCCTGCACCACCACATCCAGACTTGGTGGCAGGCTCAGCATGCCCTGAGTGGGGCCAGTGTGGCCTCTGGTGCCAGTAATTGAGCCCTGATCCCTGTGCTTGCCTATGCTGGAGCTTAGTCCACTGAGCCATGTGGCCGGTCCTCTTTTGCCATTTTCAATCACCATGAACTGCTGTTTCTCACCATGCCACACTGCCATGGGGCTATCTGATTACTGATTGTGAAAACCTCCATAAACTGTGGGCTAAATAAACCTTTCCTTCCTTAATTTTGGACATTAAATATTTTGTCTCAGCAACAAGAAAAATAACTTAGACATATGACAAGTGAACGTTACCTCTGCAAAATTGTAACATTGCAAAGGTACATTTACTTTAGTTTGGATAGGCTTCACTATCAAAGTTTAAAGTGTAGAGAGATCCCAGTGTAAAAAACTAAGAGTAAGTAAGTTACATAACACAGATATTGTTAAAGCATAAGACATTACTCAAAAGAAAAGAACACATGAGAGGGAAGAGAAAAGGAATATATATTGGCAAGTTAGCTAAGATATTTTTACTATTAAATTTTATTAGTTCATTGAAAGGAACAGTTAGTGTTTATATTATTTGATCAACCTGACATGCCTGTATCTGGTAATCTGAGCAACTACTTTAAGGACAACAATATGCAACATAATAACCATTGTTAATTTATCACCTTGTTTTGATATCAGTATTGTTTTTAAATTATCTTTAAAAGAAAAGATATAGGGAGAGATACAGTGGTGGCCTGCATAAGCTAGACAGAGGTCGCTACATTGTGAGACCTTTTCCTTATAAATTTTATGTGAAATTTTTATATGACAGGTTTTCTTTCCTCATAAAAGTGAAATATAGTTCCCACAATATAAAGTCTAGAAAATCGGAAGACATAGAAGAGAACTGTGCAATCAAGCATGGATGCTCTGTGCAGGACAATCACGCTGGCTCTTTCTGACCCCAGACAGAGCTCAGGGAGTGGACTTGGATAACCCCCTATGAACCACAATAGTGGGTTATTTTCCTTTACTTCATCTTGACCCCTACTTCTCCCATTTCTCTGGTAACTTCAGTCCAAATGAAGTAAAGACATAGGAAGACTAAATAGCTGTTTGTTTGTTTTTTTCAGAATCAGGGATTGGACTCAGGCCCTTGTACTTGCCAGGGAACCGCTTATTCTACTGAGCCATGCCCCAGCTTTAAATAGCTGTTTTAAAATTAATTAAATAATCAGAAGTGATGCATTACAGGCTATTCACTCAACACTGACTGTGTTCTTCTGTTTCCTAGGCATGGTCTTATTATGCTAGAGAAGACAATAAAACTATCCTGTCTATCTGATCTTTAAAGATTTCTATTATCTGGTTACAATGAAGTAGATGTGAATCAACAGACTATGCAAAGTATTACAAGAATCAAAGCCAAGTTTCCATAGAAGAAGTGACATTTAGGCTGGATCTTAAGAGAACAAAGAAATTCATTCCTTCTTGGTTTATCAGCAAGCATAAATCTCAGTTTAAAGTAAGACTAAAGATAATGAAGTCCTTCTCAAAGGCAGAGCCCTATTACTCATGTACCTCTAAAGGGCCAACTACAATCTTGGTGTGGTGCTGTAATGTGTTCTGACAGAGACAAAATGTATGGTCATTTAATGTTTAATGAATCAGGTAATAACACAAAAGCCCTGGATCTTATCAAAGACTTCAAGGTAAAATAACCTAAGATTTCAATAGTAAAATAGCCTAAGATTTCTATAATAGAGTATGCCAAATAGTTCTCTGAATCAATTTTCTTAGTGCACAAAGGAAAATGAATTTATAAAAACTGCAAGCACCTCCAACTCAGGCACAACTTTTTACACGAAACCACAAGCATCTTGAATTTTCTAATGAGTCATGAGGCTAGCCAGTCAGCCAGGAACAAAATGTCCTGGCCTTGTCACTTGTGACTGACCCTGAACGGAACGGATGCTTCTATTACATAACTCGTTCTGCTGGTATCTATAGACTTGGACTCAATTATGGGCCTGACATATCCAGTTTGTAGAAATGTTTTTGAGAACATCAAGAATGATAAAGTCTGTCTTGCTTCTCACTTTCCTCACTGCAATTCTCTTGGACTCTTGATATTGTTCTAGTAGTTACAATGAAGCTCAGAAAGTGGTCAGAAAGTGGTTAGCACAGAAATTATCTAGTGCTACCAGCCCCACACCCACCCCCCAGATTGAAGCAATTGTCTCTTCCTCTGAATTCTTACCATGACCCCTCTGGATGATTTGTTAGTTAATATAATCATATGTATGTTTCAGTATCTTTTTAAACTTTAACTTTTGGTTAGGTTCTGTTAATTAAGATTCCTTATACTTACGCCTCATGCTGCTATAAAATTATAGTTATTTTCATGCCTGATTTCTCAGTCTTATACTTTCTAAAATTTACCTTGCTTGAAGCCTCACAATTTAAAACATCTTTGGAATTATTTTAATGGTTTCTACTAGAAGAAGTTAATCTTTGAACAATCTTAAAGCCCTGTTGGTAGAGATCTAAAACCTAAACGTTGTTTTGTTGCTGGCCAATGTTGGGGTTGAAAATGATTACACCCCAAAGAATATATAATAGCACACATGGTGGGCATTGGGACAGGAGTGGACTTGACCCTCCTTATTATTGCACCCAGGGCATTCTCTTCCCATTGAATAGAGGTCATATGGTAGAGGTCCTAATCCTGAGGAAGTGAGTTCTTTTCAAAGCTTTGAACAGAATCATCGGACATACAACATCTCTAAATGCCTGTATGTGCCTTTCTGAATGAGTGATCTCAGGGCTGAGTGATGGTTGGGTAAGGCTCAGGGATGGCAGAGGGAGCAAGGGCTTTACAGTGGAGGCTGTCCTGACACAAGGGTGAGTAAGGTGTTTCCAAGTCAGCAGGAATTTAGCAAAACATATATTCACCTTCTCACTTCAATTCGGACATTAAAGAACATGAAAACCTCATTCCTCTCCTTAAGAAAAATGAGCAGAATAATCTGAAACTAAAGCATTTTTCTTGGATCGACTAGTGATATGAGGTTGTATGACAAATCATCACCCTGAAGGCTGGACAAACAAGAGATTATGGAGAATCAGCTTTCTTAGAGTAGAGGCCCTGGAGCCATGAACCAGTAGGAGTAGTTAAATGATAATTTGATGAGCTGCTGAAGGTTGAGTGTGGACTGGCACTGCAGTGTCAATTCTAGGAGCCACAGTGTTAGCACGAGAATTTAGGGATTTATATCTGCAAGAACCCTGGTGGGTTGTTACGGTGAGTATTCAAGAAACACATCTTTCGTGCTTCTGGAAGAGAGAGGAAGAAACAAGCCTGTGTGAAATATACCCAGAGCATTCTCAATTTAAAAAGTCCTACTGTTTATGTGAAAGATTTTATTAGAACCTTACCCATACTGAGAGAAGGGCAAGTATTCAGTTTTAACACACTCTGGCCTTCCTGATTTAAGTAATAGTAGAAAGGCAAAAGTTAAGAAACATTTGGAAAGGTGAAACCCCAGGAATATTGTCTTAGTTACTCTTCTCTTGTTGCTGGGACAAATACCTGACATCCAGAATTCAGGAAGGAAAGGTTGATTTAGCTCACAGTTAGTGAAGGTTTCAATCCACACTCAGCTGACTCCAAGGCGAGCAGCACAGGGCAGAGAGCAATCATTCATGGCACTGGAAAACAGTAAAGAACAAAGGGAGGAGCAGAGCCTTAGCAGCTAGGTAGCCTCTTTCCCCTCCTGACATTTGTATGCAGATTATCTGCCCCAGGGTGAGTGTAGAGCTCACATCCATAACATCAGAATTGGATTATAAATTAATGAAAACTCTAGATGCTGCCCCAGTGACTGCAGGGGACTCTGGGGAGATAACTAGACACAAACTGCAATAAGCGCCATACATCACACCAGGTTTTACTGCCTCCCCAAAAGACCAATGAGACAGATTTAACCATAAACAGAGAAAGCTTGCTTTCTTCCTTCCATGTCTTGCCACCATATCATCAGGGCTTCAAAATTATAACAGTGAATTGCAGCTGAAAGACCTGCAAGTTACAGACGATTAAAGAAGGAACATTTACGGAAATCCAAAGGTGACAGGGGAGACAAAAACAAAGCTCAAAAATGAGAACATCTGACAGCCACAGCTGCAGCAAACTTAAGCACAGTCAAGCTCCTAGTTAGAGGAAACCTCCTAGGAGAGCCTCACACTAACTGCTTATTTACCTCAGTAACTGTTTCCATGTACATTGTTTCGACAACAGCAGCAGCAGCAGCAGTAACAAAGTTGCAAGTCTTGCTAAAAATCAGAAACAAAACCCAGTGAAAAAAATCTGAAGAGGCAAAGCAAACAAGAGAACCAGATTGGATACACAAATTTTGAAGTTACCAGACAACTTAAAAGTAATTCTGGCTAATATACCGGTGTTAGAATGAGAAAACAGCGGCCAACATGTAAGATGGGTATAATGTGAATTGAGAGAAAAAATTCTTTAAAAAAATAAAAAGGAAATGCTAGAGATAAAAGAAAAAAAAAAACCTGAAACAGAAATAAAGAATGCTTTTTTTCAACAGAATGGACATAGCTAAAGAAAGAACCAGTGAACTTCAGTGAACTTGAAGATTTATTAATGGAACTTTCCAAACTGAAATTCAAAGAAAAGAAAACAGGAAAAGCAGAGCAGATTATTTAAGAACTTTAGTCTCAAATATAGATAGAGATAGAGATAGAATGACATGGATATAGAGGACCTGGTCGTCGTATGTCTATAAATCTCAGAAAAAATTATTACTTTAATGTATTCGGTACAGGGTGTACTCTGCAGCTTGTGCTTGCAGTGATCCCCCTGCTTTCACCTCCCGAGCACCGAGATCGTAAGCATGCGCCACCACCCCAGTCTTAACCATCACTTCAGCGTGCTCCAGGGGCGGAGCCAGCATGGCCTGCTGGGGTGGAGCCCTGGCCCCTGTGGTCTGCGTAAGCAGGCGCTTTAGCCTGCTGAGCTATCCGACCAGCCCTAGTAAAGGATATTACGAGTTAACAGTGCTGGGTTTTTCCAGAATTGGTGATGTATACCAAAGCACAGATCTAGGAACCTTAGTGACTGCCTACCCAAATGAATAAAAAAAAAAAATCTACACTTAAGCATATAATATTTAAATTGTATAAACCCAAAGAGAAAGAGAAAATCATAGAAGAAGTCAGAATGGGTAAAAGAAATCACTGTAGGTACAAGAATGATAATCACCTGGGACTTCTTTCCAGAAACCATGCAAACAGGAAGAGTAGAGGGAATATCTAAAATGCTGAAAGAAAAATACCACCAATTCTGTGTGTAGTCAACATATCCTTCAAATAAAGCTGAGCAAAGATACTCTTCAATAATAAAGTAACTCTGAAAGAAGTCATTACAGGCCTGGTCTGTAAGAAATGTCACTAAAAATTAGAGGGGGTTGGCCAGATGGCTCAGTGGACTAAAACACTTGCTTAGGCAGGTGCAGGGACCAGGGTTTGATTCCCAGTGTGCCTTTCTGACCCTGCCCCCAGGGCACGTGGATACATTGACGGAGACTGGGGTGTGGTGGCACACACCTGTAATCCCAGCACTGGAGATGCTGACAACAGGAGGATCACTACGATTCTGATCTGTGGAGTGAGATCATGTAGCCCCTGTAGGAAATACATTTAAAAAAAAAGTTCTTTAGAGAAAGGGAAAGGATGAATGGAAGCCGGTCAGCACCTGGTCTGGTCCCCGCAGTACCATGTCTTCATGGCATGGGCTTCCGCCTGCGGCTCTAGGGCTGAGATGTGGCTTTGTGGCAGTGAGGCCATCAGGGCTGCATCCGTGAAGGAGGCGGTGGGGCCGTGGCCGCCGCCTCTTCACTGCTGGCGGCGTGAGGCCGGCGCTTGCCTCAGCCTTGGGCTCCCACCAGGGCTTCCTATGTTTCCGCAGCTGGCCACAGGCTGACACCTCTGAAATCAAGTGTCAAATCACCTTTTTCTCCTTATAAATTGGCCATGTTAGGTATTTTGTCACAGTGACTAGAAGCTGATTAACATAGTCAGAAACTTAAGTGACACCAGGAGTATCAGAGAAGGAACAAATGAAGGTAAAATAAAAATATTTTCTTTTTCTTATTCTTAATTGATATAGTAGATAACTTTGGTATAATAATAGCCGTAATACTTTGGCTGGTCATAAGATATGGATGAATAAAATAAATAACAATGCAGTCAGAAATGGGGGAAGGAGTTAGTTGTTGTAAAATATCTGTTAAGATGTCTGCATTGCCTGTGAAGTGGTGTAGTGATCTATGAAAACTGACTTAGTGGTAAATGTATCCTGTAAATTCTAGTGAAAGTCTTGATCAACTAGAAGAAAGATCATGTCAAGAAGAAAAATGAAGTTTTATAAAACATTCAGTTGAAACCAGAGAAAGTAAAAAAGAGAAGTAGAAACACACACACACACACACACACACACACACACACACACAGGAGAGTGAGAGTGAGTGAGAGAGAGAGAGAGAGAGAGAGAGAGAGCTCAAAAAACAAAAACTAGAAACATGTCCTGGTTGTTGTGCAGATTTCTTGAGCAACGTTCTGGTTCGGACCTGTTCGTTCATCAGGAGGCCCTGGTTAACTGCTTACCACTTTAAATATCTACAGATATTGTTTAAATTATATTTGTTGAAAAGGGGCTCTTAAATGCATGCATTAAAATAATCTGCTGCACTGCAAAGTCACCCACATCCCACTTCTGTTTGGAGCATCACTGGCTCTTAGACAATCCTACGAAAGCCTTGAGTTGACCCTCCAGAGAACTGCAGAAATACATAGCCTTCCATGCTGTTTCACTGATCTGACTCCACTAATAGATTTTTAATCTGAATTTCATGTTAAGGACATTTGTCTGTATTTTGTGCTTTTAAAATAAAAACGTAGAGACCAGAAACGGGGAAGAATCCACAGGCCACTGGCCCTCTCACACATCTGCGCGTGTTCAGGGCCACACCTTCCACAGCTGGTTACACTCAGTGGCTGCAGTGCACTCCAGGGGTGGAGACAGGCTCCTTCGGGAAGCGGCGATTCCAGCGACCTATGATTAATTAATTAATCTATTTATTTATTGCAGTCAGAATCAGTTCCATTGCCAGACAAACAAGCCTCTTAGGAGCAGAAGTGTTATTATGTTCACTTATAAACACCAATGGGGCAAATCTGAATTTTGAAGACTCAGAGATAATAGCTGTATTTATTACCCTCTAAACTTTTTGGAACATAATCCTATGGGAAAGCATTTCTAACCAAGTATCCTTAGTAAATGCACATTTACTTTAAAAATATACCCAGATATTGCCCTTTTGGTTAGCAAGAGTATGAGAAAGACATATTTCTATTTCATTTCTAGACAAAAATAATTATTCCTAGAAGTTCTGGCATTTTCCTCACTCAGCTGGTGGGTGGTCTTGCTCACCCCCGTCACGTTCCATGTTGGTGAGCACAGCGTTAAGTCCAAAGCACATCTGGGTAGATACAGATGGATTAACAGAATGCCCTCGTGGTGTAAAAGGGCGCGGCAAGACGCTACCTAAGGGAGAAACTGGGGGAAAGTACCACAATTTTCATTTCATCTTCAGAGAGAGCCAACTTTACTGTCATTGCCGTCACTGCGTATGTTACTCAGCATGGGCATTAGCTCCTACTATATACCAGACGGTATTTGAAGCACTTACGAATCCTGGCTCATTGGGCATGTCCCTTAAAGCAGACTTTATTATTGCTCTAATGATTCATCAATAACTTGAGATGCTCTTCTGATCCTGTGTAGTGATGGCCTTACCACTGGGGGTTGCGCATACCACAGTGTGGACCTTAAGTGTCCTTAAAGATGTATGTGTTGAAGGCATGGCCTCCCTCAGTAGCCCTGGGAGACAGTGGAAATTTCAGAGATCAGACCCAGTGGGATTTCCTTGGACATGGAAGCTGTGCTGGCAAAGGAGCTAATGTGTCTCTTGTTCCTGTCTCTTTCTCCTTTCCACCTTTTGGACATGAGGTACATAGCTTTGCTGCACTGTACTTTCCCACAGTAAAGTGCTTCCTTGCCATAGACCTGAAAGTGGTGGGTCATGGGCTGGAAGCCCTGTAACCACGAGCCAAGACCTTTGCTCTTTGTAAGTTGATTACCTTAGGGTATTTGCTCTAGTGTTAGAGAGCTGACAAACACAATACTACTCAATAATTTAAAATAGTGTTCTCAAGCTCATCTATCTTCTACCTTGACTCTTAGGGCTTGGATATTTGCTCAGACAAGTGGAGCTGAAAGGAGGACAGCTTCTGGTCGCTGGCACAGTTCGTGGGTGCAGTGGCTATCTAGAAAATGGGGACAGGGAGGGTGGCCTTCTGGGAATTTGGGTCCCCACATTTTTGCAGCGTTTGATGCTTTATTTATGGGACACATTCATAAACCATAGCACACAGACAGGCAGTGTACAGTTTAATGACCTTTGTGATTGCCTTTTGATAAGTATTCAGGCAATAATATCTGCACCATTCAGGGAGAATCTGTATTAATCATCTTGTTCTTTGCTCTAAGTGTTTAAGCTTTATCTTGACACAAGAACCTGCACCTCAAGGCTTGATTTCATCTAAACTCTTTTTTGCTTGAGTGAAAGAGTTTCTGGGGGAAAATATCTCTCCTTTCCTTTATTTTCAGATTTTTGTTCAAAGGTTTTTCTGTAGTATAAAAAGATGTCAAAGGAAGAGAAGAGTAATGAACACAGCAGAACAATTCTTGTTTTCAAAACCTCTTCTGCTTCCTCACACTGCTGCCTGAATAAAGACCGCACATTCTGACTCTTCCTCCATTTGCAAAATGCCTGAAAGCATCGGTTTCCAACTCTAGTTGATAAAATCATTGCACCATAAAACTAGATATTACTGGACAGGATTTTCCATACTTTTTTTTTCCATTTATTTTTATTTTATTAAAATACAAATGTCAATCAGACAGTTTCAAGACACCTTAACCATACAGAGTCGATGAATTAATACATTGTAAACTGTTTTCATAACGTTTTGGTATTGTACAAGGTGCATACATGATATTATATTTACAGATATTATTTCAGCAGATATCTCTTATCGGTGAATTAAGAGTGTAGTTGCTTACTAATCTTTTCTTTTTTATAGCTGAATTATATCAAAAATTCAATAATTATTTACCTAGTGGATGACCATAGCACTAAAAGCCGACATAATATCCTGTCCAACCACCATTAGTGCAGATCTTGCCTCTCATAGAATTATGTAGAAGCAGCATTATCTATCCCAACTGTACTGTCTATACACACACATCATGATTTTTTCTTTCTACAACACTTCCTTTGTCTACACCTGTGAAAAGTGGGCACTCCATTGACATTCAACTAACTTAGGTGCTTGAACTCGACACCACAATCCAACACAGTCCAGCATTCTGCAACCATAGTGAGTTATTCAAAGAAATTGTCGACCATATCCATTTACAGCTCAGCTTAATATTATGGGCTCACGATGTATACTTCATTTTTATACTTTTCTGCTTTTCTGCTGGATGGTTAAGACCTAGGTAGATCAAAACTTACAGACCAACACAAGAACTTTATATATCCTATGTGGTCATTGAAGTCTTCTCAGGGTTTATCTTGTAGTCCTGTACATTATTCTGTAGTTCCTTTGTCTGTGTCACCCATGTGGATGAGTCACGGCCAATGCTTGACCAGATTGCTCTCTGTGAGAGCCTGAGAGAAAGTTTTCTCTTCATGTGACTCTCCCCAGGCACACTTTAGAACTGCAATCTCTTTCTTCTGTGGCTCCACAATCTCCTTGCTCAGAAAATTTGGAGCTCACCTGAGTCTCATGATATTGCAGTACAGGTTCTCCTATGTCCTGAGTCTTCGCTGACCTTGAAAGGCTAGGGCCAAAATGTTGGCTGGCCTTGTGGCTCTTCTATTTCTCCAACTCTGACTTGTGGTCTTAGGTTGTTAACCATCCAGAAGAAAGGCTGATTAGGATCCTGCAACATATGTCATTCACTTTGCCTTATCTGACTCAATTGATTTTACTTGTTGTACATTTCCTTTTGTATTTCTGCTTTTCGCTTGTTATACTAGGGAGACTATATGATATTTACACATGTGTGTCTGGTTTATTTCACTTATGAGTAAATGTCAAAGTGGCATCCACTTCAGTATAAATGCTTCAAACTTATCATTCTTAATAGCTGAGTAATACTCCATTATATAGAAATACCACATATTGTTCAACCATTCCTCATGTGATGGACATCTTGGTTGTTTCCAAGATTTTGCTATCACACATTGTGCTGCTATAAACATAGGTACACATATATCTCTGTGATACAATGTATCCAAATCCTTTGGGAAAATTCCCAGTAGGGGGATAGCTGGCTTGAATGGGATTTCTAGTCCTACTCTTTTGAGGAGTCTCCACACTGACC
>PVKA01022117.1:0-2500 GCA_004027165.1 Ctenomys sociabilis
AGGGATGGGAAAATGCCGGGGAGCTGAACTCAACGATTAGAGCTGGAAAGGACATACGGCAAAGTGTGCCAATACTGAAGAGCTCTATCAGGGGAAGTTAGGCTTTGCCACCTTAGGGGGACAGTGACATTTAATCTGGCCATGACTGAACTGGAAGGGCACAAGCAGCAGACATTAACCTGGAAGCTGCCACTATAACATAAATGGCATATGAGGCCCTGGAACAAGGGACTGGAGAATCTGTGAAGGAGGCAGAGGCTGCCACTGGGATATATGGTGAAAGAGT
This sequence comes from Ctenomys sociabilis, assembly GCA_004027165.1. Taxonomy (NCBI): domain Eukaryota; kingdom Metazoa; phylum Chordata; class Mammalia; order Rodentia; family Ctenomyidae; genus Ctenomys; species Ctenomys sociabilis. The sequence goes on from PVKA01022117.1 coordinate 287, forward strand.
CATAAAAAAGAAGGACATTACTCCAATAAAGCCAGGTCTCTAAATTGCTTAAAGCTTACTTTATAATCTTTCCTTCAAAATAATACCTGGACATTACTGACTTTATAGAAAGAGTCATAAAAAAAAAAAAAAAAAGAAAGAAAGAGTCTTGTCCCAAGATTTAAAAAAATAAAAGGGACTGAGGATGTAGCTCAGAGTCACAGCACTTGCCTAGCACACACAGGGCCTTAGGCTCAATCCCAGTAATACAAAAAGAAGACAACACAACACAACTTTAATATTTTTTCCTTTTTCTACAAGCAATATCCCTTTTTCTAGTCAAGTCAAAATACTAGCCATACAAATTATCTCAATCTTCCCAAAATTAAGCTGTGGTCTGCTTACTCTCACTCATGTTCCTCAGTAACTTAGGCCTGAGAAGGCAGAACCTGCATCTTTCAAACACTGTCATCGGTAGGTCAGTAGCACTTGGTCCCTCAGCACCTCACTGTCTCCTATAGTGTCAGCTACAAATACTCCAATGGCGAAAAAGACTAAGAAAACAGTGCAGAAGGAATGATCATCACCTTTGTGGCCAAGTCTTTTGGGGAAAGCTGGAGCCACTTAAGAGCTGGCTGAGAATTAACCATACAATAACAAGAACAGGACCTTTGGGAGCCTTCCACACATTAGGTAAGAACACAAAGGGCAAGAATGCTATCCAGCACTGCAGTGGCTGGGCTCACACATAGACTCCCAGTTCCTCAGTTACCTCACCTTTCATTCGGAATGATTACAGCTGTTGTGAAAATTAATCAGTATGTGCTAAGTAAACGGAACTGTGTCCAGCACAGAAAATTCTCAATGTCCAGTAGCTGCTACTGTTGTTGTTATTACAGGAACTGTTTAAACACTACCCCCAACACACACACAGCTGAGCCTTACGACTGTGTACCCTGAGAACTGGCCTGAAACACAGTCCTCAGATCTGTACCATGAAGAAACACAGACAAGGTGCTATGGAAATATAGAGAGGAAAAAAAAAAAAAAAAAAAAAAAAAAAAGGAAATACAGAGAGGAAGCCACTCTCTGATGAGCCAAGCAAATGCTATGGAGGAGGTGACATCTGAGTTGGCTCTTAAAGAGGACAAGTAGGAATTTTTCTGAAGAACATTTAATTTATATAGCAGTGGCTATGATATCTGCTTTCTAATATATAAGACCTGGATCAGAATGCCTAGGTTTTGAGCAAAGATAGAGAGCTGCCTGGAAGATGGATGAAGAAGGCAGCCAGAGACTCATTTCTCTTCTGGGGAATAAATACAACACAGGCTGGTCTGTGAGGGCAGAATCCACAAAACAGCCCCTGAAAAACTGAATCACAAAGGTAGACAGCAAGAGCTTCCTCATCCTTCAAGTCAGTGTTCAAGATTTCAATAACTTCTCTTATTAGACTTTGTCTAGGCTTAAGTTCTTATTCTTCCAAATTGTCCTATCTTTGTTTGCCTCATCAGACCAACTGAGTCATCTTCTTAAGGACAGGGACAACCCTTTCAAAATGTACCCCTGGGACCTTTTATTCTACCTCTGCCAGGAACAAGACAAATTTTCAATAAATGTTTGATGAATGAATAATCAGACCTTCCTACAGTACACTCGTAGAAAAGACCCAAATACTTACGGGTCTCTAACTGCTTCTAAATGTCTCATATTGATCATAAAATTATTTACTTCTGATGAGCAACTGATTCTCATTTTACTAACTGGTTACAGCCTAGAAGGGTAAAATGATGCAAAGCAAGTCACATAGAAAGCTAGTGACAAGTAAAAGAATGCTGGTCTCATGAATTGAGTACTTTTCTAAAACTTTATAGACTATTAACTTCTTATGCTATATATCAAGAAAACTAAAGATTTTTACATCCTATCAACATTCAACACACTTGAAAAGTAAATAAAATGCACTTGGAAAATACTTCTTTCAATGCATGTGGTTTTCTCCAAATTCAATAAACTGGATTTGAAATTGGTTGTACTATACAGCAAGGTGTACTTGGGAAAGTTGCTCAACCCCTCCAGATCCAGTACCAATGTAAGAATAAGAATGTCGTACATCATGGAATTATAGCGTAAGTTACATGCTGTCAAGATTAAATGTGAACCCAGAGTGCTGTGCCAGCCTCACACCCAGGGGATGCAGAGACTATGATTGAAACTGGGAGTGGTGGTGCACAG
>PVKA01022117.1:7500-37538 GCA_004027165.1 Ctenomys sociabilis
ATGCCATCATTAGGAAGGGAAAATGAAAGTCAGCAAAACCACAGTTTTAGAAAAGTGGTTATTAGATTTTCTCTTTTCACTGTGGAAAAAAGTCCTTCCTGTTGAAGAAGGCAGTGAAATTTTATCACAGCTATTGCTATTCATAAATCTTATATCTATTTTAATTCAATCTGGCCCTAGCCTCTGAGTCGCTGCACCACAATTTGATTACTATAACCATACTTTTTAACTGCTGTCAGGAAAGACAGCGCCTTATACAAACATCTGCCGGAACACATGCCTGCGTTCTCCAGCACCAGCCTTAAATCACACTCTGGTGATGAATCTTTATCTGACACTAATACTTTTTAACTTCATACAGACAATTAAAATGAATTGTAGCTAAACGCATATATAACAAATCAATTTAATTTTCAGTTACATAGTAGCATATTTTGCAAATTTCCAAAACTTACTTTCCTGCATGTATCTTTGCCTAGGTGTTAAAACTTCAATTTAACAAAAAAGGAGTAGCGATATTAATAAAACACAGCTCTTATGATACTGCCATGCAGCTGCAAGTCCCAAAGAGTAATGGCATTTGAAATTTATCACAGCCATTTAAAAAAATGCCTGCATTTATGTGTGAAGAGTGCTATTCTGGGCTTCATTACAGGAGTGACCGAAGCTGAATCCCTGTTCTCTAAGAATTAATACAATAGAAATCCAGACAAACACACTAAGGACAAGAAGCTGGGTCAGATCACAGCTACTGTTCATCTACTTGTCAGCACTGCCTACACACACCTAGAATCTTCCATAAGCCACCTGATCTATCAGATTTACTTTACACTCTGCTTTTCAAAGGCACATTCCTCTGCTAGGCAGGTGCACTTGAAGTCACAGGCCACTGTCACAGTCTCTAGCACTGGGCACAATCCTGCATACAAAAACTGGTTCTTTCACTTGTTGACTGTGTAACTATGCTTATCTGCATGTTCCTCCATGAAGTTAACCACATCTTATTTACAAGGCCTTCATGCAGTAAATGTTTGGAAAGAGCCAGTAAAGTATGGGTGTTCAGTAAAATACTTTCTGGGTAGCTGGATGGGTGGACAGATAGATGGAAATGTAAGGATTAATCCATTCTGCACACTAGGAAAATCAATAGAAATAAACAGTTGTGAAACAGGCACTGCATTCCCCATTCCCAGTCTTAACTGTTTCTTTGTCATAATGTAAGGAAATTGAGGTTTACAAGATGCAGTAACTTACCCAACCCACACAACCATTAATACATTCTAAACGGTCTATTAGATTTGCAGTTCCTGGTGCTACTAATGTCAATCATTTCCCTTGACCATAAAAATACAGAAACCTAAAACCAAAAGAATTAGGCCAGGGGCCAGGGAGATGGCTCAGTAGAATAAGCGCAAGGGCCTGAGTTCAATCCCCAGTTCCATAAAAAAAAAAAAAAAAGAATTAAGCCAAATTCTTCATTCTACAAGGCAGAAACCAAGGCTCAGAGTTGGGAAATTACACTCTCAGACCTCAGAGAAAACAGCACAGCCAAAGTTAGCTCTCATCTTCTGATTCTGTGCTCCTTTGACCACATGGCCTTTCAGTCTTGGAATTCAAGTTTTTATTTTGTGAATACAAATACCATTCAGAATGAAAATTTAAATCTCTGAAATTAGAACACCTGGGTTTAATCTCAATCTGGGTGATCCTGTCATTTGGTTTGTCTATGTCAATGTCATTCAGATAGTAAACTCAGGTCTTAATGCTTTGAGGGACAAGAAAATCTTAACATAAATTATGCAGAGTGAGGTATGCCAGGGTGAGGCACAGTACAAACTTTTACCATCCCGAGTCTCCAGCATACCTATAGGGGCTGTTTCCAAGGCCTTCCCTGGGATCTCAGAGCTTGATATTCATTCTAACCACCAGCCTGATAATTAATTAGCTAAGAAGATAGTGTTACAGGGACTGGGCGTGGTGTCTGTAATCCCAGCTCTTGGGAACAGGCAGATCACTACAAGTCCAATCTAGTAGTGAGACCCTGAACACCCTGTAAACTCTTCCCTAAAACACACAAAAAAAGAAGATAATGTTATACTAGCAATCTTGCTATAACAAAAATATGTTATTTTACCTCTTTTTTCCCAATGCTCCTAGAAACGCAAGCAATATATTTTCTTAAATGACTTTTGACATCTGCCTCATTTAACGTTACTCTCTCAAAAAAAAAAAAAAAAAAGAGCAGAACAATGTAGATAAAATTACTCTGATTTTCTCCTTTTAACAAATCAGTAAGTTGGGCTGGGCATCATCAGCCTTGCCATCAGAGAAGAAGGGGCTGACTTAAATGTGATTCTGGAACCAGTCCCAAAATGCTCTACTCCTGACTTCTAAATAACTCTCCTCTGAGGGAGCAATGCCTCACATTCCCAATGCAAATCAAATAAGGAGTGCCCCCTCAACAAGAATATTCAGTCTTCATGGACACACTAACAACCTGTGTGGTCTGCAGTCAATAGGCCCGTACCAGATCTCAAGGGACATCTACCCCACCCTTCATATTCCTTCAGTGCTTCAGAATGCACATGTCATGCAGTTCATCACCAACCCAGCTCCATAAGCCAGAACCTAACCAAGGAAGTGTCCTTAAAACTACTTTCTCCCCTATCTCCTTACATGTAATCTACCATCAAATCCTACTGCTCGTCTACTAAATAAATAGCTCATGAATTCATCTACTCAATTCCATCACCAACAAGTAAACTCCAGTTACTACTTCAGATCACTGCAAAGTATCTTTTTTTTTTTCATTTTGTGTATTTGGTACAGGGTCTCACTACACAGATCTGACTCATGGTGATCCTCCTGTTTTCAGCCTCAGGAGTGCTGGAATCACAGGCCTGTGTAACACTGTTGCCAGCTCAGCATGCCCTGGAGGGCAGGGCTGTGCAGCATGCTGGACCAAGGATGGAAGGAACCCTAGTCCCTGAGTTTGCCAAAGCAGGCTCTTTGTCCACTGAGCTATCTCGCCAGCCCTGCAAAAATTATCTTGATGGGTCTCTATCCTCACATACAATTCTGATACACAGTGGTACCTTGGTTCATGAACTTGATTCTATCCATGATTCTGGTTGCAAATTGATTTGGACAAGAACCAACTGAAATTCAATGGTTAGGTTCAATACTGACCTTATGGGTAAATTTGATTTAGTTCTCATCCAGTTTGGTTTGCGAGCAGAATCATGCAGAGAACTGAGTTTGTGAACCAAGGTACCACTGTACACTTTGTTCTGCATAGCTCCAGTTTTCTTTTCAAAACACAATGACTGCACCTACTTAGGCAGACAGGGACCAGAGTTTGATCCCTTGGCATGCTGTGCTGGCCCCACCCCCTGGGGCATGCTGAGCCAGTGATTGAGATTGGGTGTGGTAGTGCACTCCTGTAATCCCAGCGCTTTAAAACAGGGGAATCACTATAAGTTCAATCTGTATAGTGATACCCTGTAGACCCTGTACTAAATACACAAAACACAATCACTAACAGGGAATGGAGCTCAACAGCAGAGCGCTGCCTAACACGTGAGGCCTTCAGTTTGACATGAGGCCTTCAGTTTGATCTCCAGCACCTCCCACTCCTGATTACCTCAACTTTCCAGGTGAACTTTTCTAAGACTTTCCAGCACTCCTAGGTTGAAAAGAACACTTCTCCCAACCATACATGGCTGACCCTTGAGCTTCACCATCCACCATGACCTAACTTGCCCTCAGAAGCTCCAGTTACACACACTTTTCTTGGTTCGGGAAAAGCACCATAAGCCTTCCCTTATCTCAGACCCCTTGTACACCATTTCTCTTTACTCTCCACCTAGCCAACAGTTACTCATCCTTGAGCTCTCTCTCTGGTCAAAATGCATCACTTTCAACAGGACAGATCTCTGAGGGACTGCCCCAAAGTAGATCACATGTCCCTATGATAATGTGTTCCTATATGTGCTGATTGATGAACTGTGTATAAATTGCCATCAAAATTTGATGCTTGGCTGACTATTTACACAACATGTACTTTCTGACCAAGGAAAGAAGCTCTATGAGGTCAAAAGACAAGTTCGTATTTGCTCACCACTCTATCCAAGGTTTACTTAATAATGCCTGATACACAGCAGGCCCTCACTAAATAGGAAATAAATAGATGGCAATGCTAAAAGGAAGCCAACAGTCTTTACAGTGGGCATGTACCCAACACTTTGCTATATGTCTTCGCAGTGTTTGTCGTAAGACTCCTCTTTAAGTTATTTTTCTTTATAATATCAAGTAACAGAAAAGGAGAGTAGATAATGGTAGAGGTAAAATTGAAAAGATCTAATGAATTTGATCATTCTCTTAGTACACCATAGCATATAAAAGTGTACTGAATATGAATAGAGTAACAAAAACTGGCCTACAAAAAGGAGGCCCAGCAAACATAATCACAGAGATAAGTAGCCAAAAGAGTAACTGCTAAAACAGGTTGGTACTTTATTTTTGTATTCTAAAAGGTATGTAAAATGCAGTCACTGGAAGAAGGAGACAGTTCTTTATTCAAAATAATCACCCTGGATTTTTCTCTTATTGGGCACTCACTGTGACACCCAAGAGAACTCTTACTGAGGCAGGGTTAGTGAGACTATTATGCGGCCCACTTCACTGTCAAACACCTTCTCTGGGTGAGAGGAAGAGCAGGCCAGCTTTGGGCAGGTAGAAAGGGAAGGCCACAAGGACCTGAGGCTCAAGACCACTGCCTTAGCTCAGGCAGCAATAAGCAAAAGCTGCTGAAGAGGAACAAAACATGAAAAGCCCAGGCTATAATTTTTTGGAAAGACAGCCTAAAGCTAAAGTAGTTTAACATATTAGGAAGGAAAATTCCCATGATAATGGCAAATTTTCCAAGTTCAGATGAGAAACGTTTTGCTCTAAGGGCAATTAAAAAAAAAGAACACGATTTCAATTTGCTGACCTTTTCTAAGTCTGCAGCACTTTTTAGCAGTTCAAGCCTTTCTGTAAAGTTTTAAGTGACTTTCTTTGTGGAGAGGTATTTAATTGCAATGATTGTAAAAAACATTTGTTCATAATTATCCAGACATACACTGGAACAATACTGAAACAAGAGCAGCATGCAAAAATGTATTTAAGGACTATCATCCCAAAATGCTGCTAAAAGCTATTAACCAGTATGTGTTAATTGCCACAGCATTCATATTAATTTTCACTTCAGGCTCGACATTGTGGAATATTTCCCCTGATACATTTTAAACAAAGTTTAATTTAAGGAACTGCTTCTATCAACACTTATGAAAATTAACAGCCAAGCAATTAGCACTCATGAATTATCCCTTCCCCCATGCTCTCTGCAGTTTCCCTGTTAAAAAAGAGTTTCTAACAGAGTCGTGGTTACTTTCTAACAAGTTAACACAATCAAAATCACAGTTGTCTATACCAACCAGACTGGTTCTGCTTTCTAAGTACTTGTCAAGGCAAACATTACCATTATAGAGTAGAACTTAGCTAAATCAAGATATTAAAGTGCCAAGCAACTAGTAATATCAACTGATTTTTTTAAAAACCACCATCCAAAAACAAATAAAATAGTAAATATATACAAATAAAAGAAAGTCATCAGGCGTGGTGGCATGAGCCTGTAACCCCAGCATTTGGGAGGTTGAAGCAGGAAGATCACTGTAAGTTTAAGGGCAGCTGGCAGTACCAAGTGCAGTTCAAGATCAACTTGACAATAAATATAGTAAAAGGGAAGAAAATGCTCAAAATGAATTAACAATTGGGACTAGGGAAAGGAGAAGAGAAAGACAAAAAAGGAGGGAGAAAAAAATAATATATGTGTATACACAGGATAGCTAAGATAATTGTACTACTAATTTCTATTGGTTTTCTAAAGGGATCAGTTAATAATTAAAATTTTTATTTCGACTAATTTCACATGCTTATATCTGGTAATTTGAACAACTACAGTGGGGATAAAAATGTGCAATATAACAATCATTGTTGAATACCTATTATTTTTAAATTGTGTATCATTTCTAATGTCTTCTCTATTATTTTTCTCTTTAAAATAAAAAATTTTTAAATGACAGTAAAAAAAGACCAACCTAAACTACAAAGCAAGATGTTATCTCTAAATAAATAAATAAGCAAAAAAAAAAATAATAATAAATTAAAAACAAAAGAAAGTAATTTATTTGTCTTAATCTTCCTATTTGAAGTGAGGGCCAAAATCCCTTTGGGTTCCTGAACTTCTACCAGCAGACAGACTGATTTCATCCAAAACTGTCTTTTAACACCTTTTCTATTTAAGGACCTAATTCTAAAATCCTACTGGTAAGAACAGTTTCCTTTCACTCACTCCTGCTGACAACCTAATAAAGCACAAAAGAGATATCACTACTGCCCTCTTTTAGAAGTGACACAAGTGAGTATTTCCTATGTGCCATGTGTCCTGCTAACCAGGCCTTGTCTCATTTATTCCTAAGAAGGAGGGTACTCTGACTGCTTCCTTTCACATATGAAGACTGGAGCTTCTAGGGGAGAACAAGTATCTTCTCCATCTACTCTGCTAAATTTTTGGCTGGAGCCTCATTAACAAGAAACGGATTAATCAAAGTATCCTAATTTATCTAACATAAATTTCACATGACATGGAGCCCTCAAGGAAATTAAGACTCCAGCAAAGTTAAACCTGAGTGTTTTTATTTGAGGTATGATGGAGAGTGGGAAAGTATCTGGAAACCACAGTAGGAAAGGGGTAAGAGGAAAACACAGTCAATAGAGGAAATTTTGTAAGGCCTGTTCTTTCACTTTCCTCTCGTCCCTCCACTTTCAGAGGTAAGGAGGCTTTTTACCCCAGGTATGAAGGACTTGTGGCCTGCTTCAGGGGAGAAAGATGGTACAGTCAGGGAATCCTTCCTCCCATTTTTCAGGTTCTTTCAGCGCATAATGTCACTACACCATGGTGCCGTATTTTGGGAAAGTTTGTCCAGCTCCCCCATCAATTTCCATGAGGTTAAATAACTAGCCTGGTAAAACACCATAAGGGATGCTATTTGGATATAATTGAGGTTTTACTACAGAATAGGACATTTTATTAGCCATACTGTGTCGCATTATGCAGGGTGCTTTATTCTAGCACTATTTTGGATGATCTCATCAGCCTAGTGATGTTATCTTTTTCCTGAGGTACAGAAACATGTTCAGAGAGGTGGCAAAAACCAAAATGACACAATTTAGAATCAGTACCATTTTTTAGTATGTGTACTGACAGGAAACTGGTACTTAAGACTTCTGATGGTCTAATGACAACAATAATATATGCAAACTCAGTTTGACCAGGATAGCAATAACACACTAGCAAAAGCTTCTTAAGTAAGCAATAGGCATAAAATGATAAAAGTTAGAGACACTTCTTAAAACAAGACCTCATTGGAAACAAGAGGAGAATCAGGGCACTTCACACAGTGCCCGTGCCTCCTGCCTATCTGCAGAGTCCATCCTGTCTCCCCTTGAAACAGCTCCGGACACAAGCGCATGTTGGCCATGGTAAAGTCAGAAGGACTGGCTCAAGAAGTTTCCATCTCCGATATTTTTTTTAAATGAGGCTATTGAGAGGTTCTGTTCTTAGCACAACCAAAGAATTCAGGCAGACAGCTGTGCTGCATTTTGCCTTCTCTGATCACAACATCCCCTGAAACTACCTTGGAGCCTTGCCTTCAACTTTTATCAAATGATCCCTGAACAATAATCTGAGACTGTAAGTAAAGATATCATCAGTTTACCAAAGAAATAATGTAATAAGCCTAACAAAAAAACATCAAAACTACAATGAAGTACAAATCTCAATTCATTTTCTATTTCATGCCTTAAACGTTACTAACAAGCCACAAAAACATTTTTTACAATGTATTAACCAGTTACATAAACCAAAAATTGCTGAAAATATTTGTTTTAGTTTTTAGCTCAAGAGCTAACTAATGCTAAGCTCAGACTTATTACAACAAACAATCCAGTTTGCACAAACTGTTAAGGATATTATGATCAAAACTACAAATCAATTGTAAAGCCACACCAAAAACAAAATTATGTTAAAAATCTAAGTCTGGTTTAATTTTAAGGAGGATTGCACAGCAGTTAGTCTCTTGAGGAAATACATAATTAAGTAGTTTTTTAGCATATTTAATTAGACCCCAAACTCTTCTCTGTCCCTTTCTCTCCCCAATTACGTGCCAATTTACCCAAGAGACCTAAGCAACTCAGTTAATTATGTAAATAAGGCAAGTGTTATTCCCAAGAAAAGCACGGTGAATATTTGTAGGGGAAAATAATATATATTTCAGTGGCTTTAACAAATCTTTTCAAAAAAGTGTGTGTGTATGTATGTGTGTGCATCAAAGTACTACACAGAAAAATCCTTACATTTGAACCAAAAACATGCAGTGCCAATGACAAGATGGTGAATCATTAAAACAGGACATTCATTTCTTAAATATGAGCTGAATAAAAATAATTTTAAGTTACAACAGTAACAAAAATTTAGTGCTGAATGTCAGATGATTTATGGGAAGAATCAATCTGGAAATTATTAAAGTCGACTTGCTGGGAAAGGCTTTATTACCAAGGGGTTGACATGATCTTAACTCTAGAGGCAGCCACGCTGCGTTATAACTACTACAATCCCATTATTATGCAATCACAAAATGCTAATTTGATCATTTTGAGGTGTTATTTGAATAGTCTTTTTAATTTCTAGGTTACAAAAAGGCTTGACTCAAGTATAATTCTCTATTAATCATTGAGATGTCTTTGAATATCATATTGATGCGTTTCACAAAGATAAAGAAAGACTAATTAAATATGTAGAGTACAATATCCTTTAAATATTAGCCATTTTCATGACATATCTGCCAAACGCATCGATATTAAATAACAGATGAGAACAAGAGTATAATTGTATTTTAGCAATTGTAATATGTAAGATAATAATAAAATTGCATTGTTTCATAAGATAGACTTATCGATAAATAAATCTTTCTTAATCACTGTACAATGGCAGCTGCTCTGTGCTTACATCCCTTGCAGATTACAAAAAGATCTGCTATTGCAAAAGCATAGAGTCTTAATGTAAACATACATCTAACAAAAATAGGTCCTTTGTGACTAAGGAAATAGTTTATATTCATTAAAAAATTTCTCCCCACACTACAGAAGATACAAGAACAAAGCAGAGTTCATAACCTTCTGACAAATCAAAACCTAAGTAATTAATAACAAAATCTAATGATATAAGGAAAATTCTAGAATGTAATATTTTAAAAGGGCTGTGCTATTTTGTTGTCACAAAAGCATTACCACACAATAATTATTCTAGTAACTTATATCCTTAAAAAATGAAATGGTGTAAGTCAACAAAAGCAAGAAATTCAGGCAGTGTACCCTAACCCCAACAATAACGTCTACTATATAAATCCACTGTAATATATATTTTTTTAATTCTCCACAGTCTGACTCCGGGCCCCTAGAGGAAGGTTTCTGCATTATTCTACAGAAGGACAGGAGGTAACACAGGAAGGCTGAAGCAATGTAACTGGAAATATATGAAAAATCTTTTCAGAAGTTTTGTCAAGGAAATTCCTGAGCACAGTATCTTTATGTTTTCTATACAATTTGCATCTGGTTTTTGCTCCTTCCTCAAAAACATCAACCTTATCATATATATTTACTTCAACCTATGGAAGCAGGCGACATTGTATGAGGTAAAACATTTACAAGAGAAAACTTCTATTTGCTTAAAGATGACATTTGACGGAACACGCACATGAGTAAGAAAAATGCAAACATAAACAAAGAATTCTGGGCTTATTAATTGCAGTTAATATAAATAAGAAATAAGACAAATTGTACAGGACCCCTCTCGGCAAGGAATGATCATTCAAGCACCTACACACCACAACCAGGCAGCAAACATAATGGCACTTAAGCATAGAAATCAACTGCTACTGTCTCCTGAGAAAAAAAATCCCCCCTCATCTCAGCATAGACACCCAAAACAGCAGCAATTAGGGGAAAAGGTTGCTACATATGGAGCAAGATTCTTCCTGAAACAGTGCCCATTTTCCTAAATGAGAAATGAATCTAATTTTGCAACAATAAATTACTGGAACAAACAGGAGAAAACTAAAGTGCTCCTCTATACCAACTGTCAAACAAGAGCCTCCCAACATAAAGTGAAATGTGAAAAAAGTTTAACCTCAACAAATTCTGCACTTATAATAAACAAAATGATGAAAACTGCCACCCAGAACTATGTTTAAGGATTTCCCAACACAATCAGACCTTGATTAATTATAGTACAACTCACCCAATCTCAGGCATACTTAAATACTACAAGTAAATATGTACTCTTCCTTTCTAAAAAAATATATATCTGTAAGTATAGAGACTGAGTGAGATCTCAGAAATTTTTTGTTTTATTCTTCCCAAATAATTTCTGCAAAAACAACACTGAGCCCAAATTCTTACCTTTTCATATCTGTAAGTTTTAGAAATGTAAGTGACGTTCTATAATTACTGAGGCACTTTTGAAATCCTAAATCTAACAACATCCAATACTTTCCATTCAGTTGTTGGTATTTAAGGGGACAGCCTCATTTTTTAAACTTACCTTGCCATCAAATTTGGAATACTCATTAAAGGGGTTATTCAGCTGCAGAGGGCACTGCTCCAGGCGGACAGACAATATGGACTGTTTACCAGAACTTGGATGTTTCTCTTTGAGGGATTTTTTTTCAAACAGTGACTTCAACTCCTGGGCTGCAAAGCAAGGAGATAAAAACATCTTTGTGATTAAACATAGACAGTTTGTCTACTTCTCTACAATGTCTTCTTTGGACTCTGAAGAACGGAGGATGCAAGAACATGTTTAGATCTGATGGGTGCAAAAAGCCTCACATATATTCCAATGATTGCACTGAAAGGGCAGAGGACTGAAAAACATACAGAACAGGACTGTCAAGTCAGGATAACTAGGGTTTAAAGAAGCAGAGTGGGACATAGCAACAGAACAGTCATTCTGTAAGAAGGTATTCATGGTTAGGATGCAGGAGCTTTGGCCTAGCTTTGTCATTAACTGCTGGCTATGTGATCCTGAATATTCACTCAACTTTGTAGGGCTTATCGAACTAGGTAATAATGAAGGTCCTTTTTTGCCCTAGTATCATGTGATTTTGTTTTTATTATTTGAGAAACAAACAGCAATGAGACAGTTTCAAAACTGATTAATAGGACAGTTTCAATAATTAATACAATTGTACATTGTTATCTTCTTAGTGGTTTCCATAGTACAAGAAGCAAACAGGATATCCTGTCCAAACAGTACAAATCTTTCTACTATTGAATTATGTGAGAGTAGCTGTATATCTATCGTGACTATTCTGTATATACAAATACAAAATGGTCCTTCCTTTGTAGCCCCTTTTTCAGTTTAGTCCTGTCAGAGATGGGTATTCCATCTCTGACATCTAAACACTATAGGCAAATGCCACAAGACAGTCCTGCTACAATGCTACTACACTATATATGATGGCTTTCTAAATATCTATGTAAATATATGTAAGCATTAATTCCTATTTAAAAAATTTTTTTCCTTCATATTCTGTACAGACTCAGAGTTTAGTATCTCAATACTTGATGGAAAATACACGTTCCATGTTATGCCTATGATGTCTGATATTTAGACTAATAGTGTAGGTAAACCAAACTGCATATGTTGCAGGGTAATAATAAGCTTCTCTTCTGGAGTGTTAACAACCTAAGTTCATAGATCAAAAATTGGAGAAAAAGAAAGGCTCCAAGGTCAGCCAAAATCTTGGCTCTAGTCTTTCAAGGTCAGTGAAGACTCAGGACATAGGAGAATTTGTACTGTAACATCAAACTGTACATGTAACTCAGCTGTACCCCAATTTTTCTGATCAAGGAGATTATGGGGCTACAGAGGAATGCGATCCATGATGTAGAGTGTGCCTAAGGAGTCACATGGAGAGAAAACTCTCTCAGGCTTCCACAGAGAGCATATTGGTCAAGAAATGGCCATGACTCATCTACATGGCTGACACTGATGAAGGATCTACAAAGTGCAGTACAGGGTTACAGGATAAACCCTGAGGGTACCTGACTGACCTTATCTGATACAAAAGTTACATTTCTTGTTATATAGGTCTTGCTTTAACTCAGTCTTAACCATCCAGCAGAAAAGTATAAAAATGGAGGTATATAAAATAAAGCTGTATTAATATACTAAGCTATGAATGGCTCAAGTCAACAGCTCCTGTGGATAACACACTTCTATTGCGAACTGCTGATCTGTGTTGGATTATTTTATTAAAAATATATATGTATGTATAAAAAAATTATCCCTATTTTGAAAATCTGTAACATATGTATTGTATGTTACCCCGTTTATGTCATTTTTTATTTGTTTTTGCTTCTATTTTTCACTCTTCAAGTTAAAATACAAATAAATTTTTAAAAAAATTTTAAAAATATAAATAAATAAATACTATAGGTGCATGAATTCAGCAAAACAACCCAACACAGTCCAGCAGTTCACAATAGCAGTGGGTTATCCACAGAAGTTGTTGATTTGAACCTTTCATAGCTCAGCATACTACTATGGCTTTATTTTATGTACCTCATTTTTATACTTTTCTGCTGGATGGTTAAAAGCAAGACCTATATAACAAGAAACGTAACTTTTGTATCAGGGTCGGTCACGTACCCTCAGGGTTTATCCTGTAACCCTGTACCGCACTTTGTAGATCCTTTGCCAGTGTCAGCCATGTGGATGAGTCACGGCCATTGCTTGATCAACTTGATCTCTGTGGAAGCCTGAGAGAATGTTTTCTCTCCAAGTGACTCTCCTTAGGCACAGTCTACATGATGTTCACTTTCATCTCTGGCCCGATAATCTCCTTGATCAGAAAATTTGGGACACAACTGAGTTACATGTTATAGTACAGGTTCTCCTATATCCTGAGTCTTCACTGACCTTGCAAGGTTAGGTAGGGCCAAAATGTTGGCTGACCTTGCAGCCTTTCCTTTTCTCTAATTTTTGATCTATAGACTTAGGTTGTTAACCCTCCAGAAGAGAAGCTTATTATTACCCTGCAACATATGCATTTCAGTTTACCCTATCTGCCTATAGCAATCATCTTAGGCATAGAATATCATGTGATTTTTAGAATCCTAATTCTTTGATTTCAAATTCCTCATCTTAATATTTTCACATTCTCCAACTGCACTTATAACATATAGATGACAAAGATATTTGCAAGGAAAAACCAAAAGGGTATTTATAGAAAGAGTAGGTAATATTTACTGTTAAAGCCAATATATCTCACTTAACCTTCATAACAAGCCTATGAAGTAAATTTTGGGCATTAAGTCAATCATGTCAATGTAGAAACAAGCTTAGAATATTTAATTTGCTGTAGGCCATACAGCTAGCAAGTTAACAGTGCTAGAATTTGCACTCACTCAAGGTAGACAGCCTCTAGGCACTAAGAAACAAGTTAGATCTTCAATAAATTTTATTTCATGAATAAAGTAATTATGATGATTATATCAGAATCTTCAACTCTTATTCATTAGTGAATTAAGTTACATATCTTCTAAAATATTCTCTAAATTAATCAATCAAGATAGTAGAACATAAGTTCACAGGGCTTACTTTTTTATCTTACAAATATTATTTTCTAATATTAGAAAATGTACATGCTTAAATTTTTAAAATAAACCAATATGAGATTTTAAAATCCACAATAAATAGGTTCAACATCATTCTACTCTTTTTTTTTTTAATTTATGCATTTTGTACAGGGTCTCACTATGCAGATTGGACTTACAGCAACCCTCCTGTTTTCAGCCTTTGCAGTGCGGGATTACAGGTGTGTGCCAACACACCCAGACTTGCTCACCTGCTCACTGTGCCCAGAGGTGGGGCCGGCAAGCCATGTGGTGTGAAGGATCAAACCCTGCTCCCTGTGCTTGCCTAAGCAAGTACTTAGGCCACTGAGCTATCTCAATGGCCCTCCATTCTACTCTTGAACATAGTCAAAATTAAACGGAGAGATCAAGAGAACCCTAAAACTCAGAACCTTTAAAAACGTAACTAAAAAGCCGGGCATGGTGATGCATGCCTGTAATCCCAGCACTCGGGAGGCTGAGGCAGGAGGATTGTTGTGAGTTTGAGACCAGCCTGAGCTACAAAATGAGCTTAAGGCCAGCCTGAACTGCATAGTGAGAACCTGTCTCAAAAAGACAAAAAAAAAAAAAAGTAACTAAAACTGTCTTTTCAACAGATAAATGAATCAAATTTATCAAACAACATACTATACATTTAACTGGAACATCAAAAGGGAATGCAATGCCCCCTCTTTATCCATGGAGAAAATGTCTCAAGATCTCAGTGGAGGCCAGAAAACTTGCACACAGTACTGGACCTAAATATGCAATCAAGCACCACGTGATGACATTTCCAGTCAATAATGGACTGCATACACCATGGTGGTGCCACATTGATTCCATCACACTGTGACACAAAGCCACATTACTTTGTGTCCACTCTATATTTGGACAACAAAAGTGTCTAAGAATAGATTTCACATAATGTCTCAGAAGTCAAGACTATGCTATGTTTTTTTTCCCTACACATACATACCTTCAATAGTTAATTTAATAAATTAGGCTTGTAAAAGCATAACAACACATAACAACCACCTTAAACTTCTCCTTAAAAATATGACACTAAAAGTAAAATAAAACAATTTGACCAGAGAGATAACTCATTGGCACGGAGCCTATCTGAAAAGCACAAGGTCCTGAGTTCAGATTTCTGGGATTTAAAAAAAAAAATTAGCGGTGCTGGAGAGATAACTCAGTGGAGTAAGTGCTTGCCTGGCAAGCACAAGGCGTTGAATTGATCCCTGGTACCACAAAAATAAATAAATAAATAAATAAATAAATAAATAAATAAATAAATAAATAAAATTAACAATCCTTCAATAAAGTTATTTAAAGCTTAGGGAACTGTTTATTTCTAAAATTTTTTATTTGATCTTTTCAGAATGAGGTAGGGCTACAGGCAACTGAAACCATGGAAAGCAAAATTGTAGGTAAGGATGGACTACTATTTCTAATCCTTTTAAAAAATGTTAAAGTTAACTACACAATTCCAGATTCCGTATAAGCAAATTTAAACAACATACTGAATGTACATGTAAAATTAGATTTTAATCTAATCTAATTAATTTTAATCTAATTAGACTTTGGAGATACTTTAAATAAAAGAAGTACTTCTTTTATTTATACTTCTCAGAAGGTATGGTGACACACACTTGTGATCCCAGCACTTGGGAGGCTGAGGCAGGAGAGTTGCTGCGATTTCACGGTTAGCCTAGATTAATTACACTGTGAGGGCAGGACCAGCCTAAACTGCGTTGCAAAAACTCTGTCTCAAAAAAAGAAGAGAAGAATGGCAGGAAGGAAAAAAAGAGAAAGATGGACAGACTTCTCTACTAATAATGTAATAACAGGTTTGTTTGTTTGTTTTGCAGAACCGGGGATTGAACTCAGGCCCTTGTGCTTGCCATGGAAGCACTTATTCTATGGAGCCATCTCCCCAGCCCTGTAGTAACAGTTTTATGACTATTAAAAGGAATGGTCTTTTATCTATTTAACCTTCAATAAAGGAACCAAAAAGATACACTGGAGAAAAGACAGTCTCCTTGATAAATGGTGCTGGGAAAAATGGATATTCTCCTATAGAAAAAGTGGATCTAGAGTCTAGATCCACATATCTAACCAGGTACTAAACTAAAATCAAAATATATCTAATGTTAAAACAGAAACATATAATCTAGAAAATAAAATAAGTAAAACTCAAAGACAAAGGTTTAGGCAACAACTTTCTAAACAGAACCCCAGGGCTAGAGATAGCTGAGCTGCCTGGCAAGCACAAGGACCAAGTTCAATCCATGCTACCACATGCTGCACTGGCCCTATCCCAGATGTACCACACATGGTCACACATGCCTGCGATTTCAGCATTGGGAAAGCTAAGGCAGGAGGATCATTATAAGTCTGAGCTGCATTGAGAGACCCTGTAGCAAATACATATATAAATAAAAAAGTTTAAAAAATAAAAACAAACAGAACCATAGTGGCACAAGAAGTAACACTGAGAATCAACAAATGTGATCATGCTAAATTAAAAAGCTTTTACACAGCGAAGAAAACAGCAACAGAGTAAAGATACAGAATGTATATAGTTCTTGCCAGCTATTCCTCAGATAGATCAAAAAATGGGAAAAAACATCTGGACCCATGAAATAAGAGAACCCACTCAAAAAAATAGGCAAATGAAAAGAATAGAAACTTCTTAGAAGTACAGAAGGCAAATAAACACAAGAAAAAAAAATTGTTCAGCACCACTGACCATTAGAAAAACGCAAATTTTTTTTTTTTTTTTTTTTTTTTTTTGTCTTTTTTTTGAGACAGGGTCTTACTATGCAGTTCAGGCTGGCCTTAAGCTCACTTTGTAGCTCAGGCTGGTCTCGAACTCACAACAATCCTCCTGCCTCAGCCTCCCGAGTGCTGGGATTACAGGCCTGCACCACCACACCCGGAAGAAAAATACAAATTAAAACAACACTGGGATTCCATCTTATCCCAGAAAGAAGGACCATCATCAAGAAATCAAATAATAACAATGCTGGCAAGACCACGGTGGTTGATGAAGGAACCCTTCTACATTGTTAGTGGGAATGTAAACTAATAAAAACCATTACTGAGACTGGTAGGGAATTCTGCAAAAAACTAAAAATAGGCATTCCATTTGACCTAGCTATTCCTTCTCTAGGAATCATCCTGAAAGATTAAAGGCATCATTATTACATATAATGATACATGTATACCCATACTTCCAGCAGCACAATTTATAATGGCTAAATCTTGGAAATGTCCTATGTGTCTATCAGCAGATGAATGGATAAAAATATGTGGCTTTTATAAAAAATGGAGTACTACTCCACCAGGATGAACCTGAGGCATTTGTCAGTAAATGAAACTTGAAATCACAATGCCAAATGAAATAAATGAGATAAATGAGACATACAAACTTAAGTATCACGTGGTTTCTCTTAAATGAGAAGACCAAAATACAAATGAAGAACAAAATAAAGAATAATAGAGGGCCAGGGAGATAGTTCAGTGTAATAAGCGCTTCCAGGGCAAGCGCAAGAGCTTGAGTTCAATCCCTGGTTCTGCAAAAAAAAAATAAATAAATAAATAACAGAAACAGGCTGATCTTTTTTTCAAATGGGAAAAGAAGCAAGAGATGGGGGGGAAGGGAAGAAGGATTTGTAAAAAAGGATCAGAGGGGAAAAAAAGAAGCAGACAAGTTTTAAGTTGGAAGGGGGAGCAGGGTTGAGGGGAAGAGGACAAAAAAATGAGATGCTATATGCACAAGTGCAAACTTCCCATGATGAATGTAATCATCATGTACTGCAAATGCATAATAATAATAATTCATTTAAAAAGGAATGATCTTTTATTAAACACCTATTATAGACCAGAAACAATGGGATGCATTTCCTTGTACTTACAAGGAAAAGGTACAAATGGTGGTGCCCTGAAGAAAGAAACTGTTACCACAAACAAATGACCCAGCCGTCATCAGGAGGGTTAGGTGTGAGGTGATGGAACAGTAGTAACACTTCCACTCTCAGACAAACATACTTGGTCAAACATACTTGGTCGGCTCAACCTCTAACCACCATCTCTCTCTTCCCTAGCTTCCTTCATCACAGAGAAACAGAAGCAACCAAAGAGAACATTTGCTCGCTCTCACCTACTGCCATGGAAGAAGAGCCTATGGTCTGAGACATCTGCTCCCTTCTGTGAGACTTTTCCGAACTAAAGGATATCACTGTAGTAATTCGCTCCTATTTTGCACCCATTGTTAAGTTTATCCACTTACTAGTCACATTAACCCACAAAAATGCTGAAACACTATTTTTTTAAAAAGGCAACACAGAGCTTGCCTGGCACGCACAAGGTCCTAGGTAGGGGTGAGGATGGGGACATACAATGAGAGAAAGAGAGAGACAGAGACAGAGAGACAGACAGACACGTTCAGACACTGACTGGAGACAGAAAGAAAGAATCCTCTCACCCTCTATTCCCTACTTCTCATCTTTGATTACTACTTTATTTTTCTGCTCCTCAAAATGGTTGTCTATGTTCCTGTCCAATCCATCTTGTCCCATTCACTCAAGTCTACTCCAAGCACACACCCAGGCCACAGCAATATACCAACTTTCATCAAGATCACCAATGATCCTCTGTTGCTAATCTACTGATCCATTCTTTATCTTACAAGACCTCTTGGCAATATTTGACATGGATCATCATTCCTACCTTCTTAAACACTTTTCTCATTTGTTTCTTTCAACGCCACTCTATCAGGCCCCCATCCTCTCTCCGGCTACTCTTAACTCCACTACCTTGTTGATTCCTCCCCAGTGCTCCCGGGTCACTGCCATTTCTTTGAGGTTCAGTGTCTGGCCTCTGCTTTTTGTAACTTACACTCTCGCTAACCTTATTCAGCCTTAAGCTTTTTTTTTTTTTTTTTTTTTTTTTTTTTTTTTTTTTTTTTTGTCTTTTTTGAGACAGGGTCTCACTGTGCAGTTCAGGCTGGCCTTAAGCTCACTTTGTAGCTCAGGCTGGTCTCGAACTCACAACAATCCTCCTGCCTCAGCCTCCCTAGTGCTGGGATTACAGGCATGCGCCACCACGCCCGGCTTAGCCTTAAGCTTTTAAACACCATCTATAAGAGCTGAATCGAAACCATTGCAATGCAAATTAGAACAACAGTTGTCTTGTAGGTGATGACTGACTAGAAAGGGGTACCAGGGAACTTTCTGAAACAATGGAACTGCACTGTATTTGACTGGGTGTTAGTGACTTTGGAGTATGAGTTTATCAAAAGTAATTGAAATGTACATTTACTGTATACCTCACTATATGTAAAACATACTTCTAAAAGTAAATAAATAGAGGAAACCTAAGTAAGTATCCTCCAAATGCTGACAACTCCCAAATGATTGGGTTTGGGGTTGAATTTTTACCAGTACATCTTTGCAATACATAATGATCATGTTCCTGTGTGGAGTCGGTACATGTATATAATACATCCTTCAAAAGGAGACTGGTTGACTAAACTACATTTCTACATCAGAGAGTACTATACAGCTATAAAAATCTATCTCTTTATATTGCCCCAGAGTAATCATCAGAATGTGCTGATAATTGATACTGTACTAATAAAATATAGTATGGTATCTTTAAACTAAAAAGTGGAGATAGCTGAGTGTGATAGCACTCACTAGAAATCCCAGCATCCTGAGAGGCTGAAGAAAGGTCACAAATTCAAGCTCAGCCTGGACAACGTGGTAATAACCTCAAAATAAAAAACAAAAACAGGGCCAGCCTGATAGCTCAGCGGACTAAAGTGCCTGCTTAGGCAGAATGCAGAGGCCGGGGTTCAATCCCTGGCATGCATGCTAGCCCTACCTACAGGGCGAGCTGAGACAGTGATTGGGACTGGGCATGGTGGCATGCACCTGTAATCCCAGCACTTGGGAGGCTGGATACGGGAGAATCACTAAGAGTCCAATCTACATAGTGAGACCCTGTAGACCCTGTCCTAAACACAGGGAAAAAAAGAGGTCTAGGGATGCTGCTTGATACAAAAGGTCTGTGTTCAACTCCAGTGCCACAAAAAAGGGGTGGCGTGAATGGAAATATATTTATATGTATTATTAAGCTGACAGAAAAATCGAAAGATCTTTAAATTTTGATTTGAAAAATCAAAAATGGAAGTGCAGTGGACAGAAAGTAAAGCTATGGTCCCAGGGAGATAGCTCAGTAGAATAAGCGCTTGCCTGGCAAGTACAGGGTCCTGAGTTCAATACCCAGTACCACCAAAAAAAAAAAAAAAAAAAAAAAAAAGAAAGAAAGAGAAGCTAGATTGTTTGATTTTATTTATTTTTACGCTTTTGAGTTTGGAACCATGTAAGTGACTTAAATAACTATAAAATAAAATTAAATACAATCTCCAAAAACAAAAGCAAAATAAATAAATGAACCTAAGTGTAATGTTGAGCTGATAGCTTAACTACAAAGAAAGTAATTTATTGAGGAAAGTTATTACTAAATATCTATATATCTCCTTAATGCAAGAAACCCCTCCCCCACAAAAAAACTTAAAATCTTTTTAATAGTAGTATTACTGGTAATGATATTGGTATTTCTATTCCAGAACTACAATTTTAGCGTAACAAAAAAATAAAAGCATGAATATAAGTTCATAGAAGTACATATTCTGTAATCATAAAATGCACTGGAATTACCAGAATTAACCCATGTTTCCTCTTAAATTTTTTTCTACACTCTACCCACTAAAAAACTACGCAAGTAAGCACTCTCAAGAACTCTGGTCATGGTTTCCAAGTGCCATTTACCACCAAGAGGAAGCAAGAGTGCAAAAAAAAAAAAAAAAAAAAAAAAAAAAACCTGACTCTAGCTTTAGGGAAGGAAATGTGTAACATGAGCCTGGAACTAGGAAGCTGTGAAAGACTACTGGCTTGTAAACAAAACCCAGCAGCCAGTACAAGGGGATACCTTACACAAAAGGACAACTTTAGGGGCTGGGGAGGTAGCTCAGTAAAATAAGTGCTTGCCTAGCAAGTGCAAGGGCCCAAGTTCAATCCCCAGTTCCAGAAAAAAAAGGACAACTTCAGCAACAAAAAGCAAACAACTGCAATCAACTTGCTTTTAAAAACCCACAGATTCATAATGCTACAAAGAAAAACAAAAAAAAACCTTCACTGGCCACTTGGAATCCTAGGGAATAAACTCATAATTTTGAGAAATATTTAGAAAAAGAAGCATTTATCATGCATTTCTCATAAATTGTGTCTATGAATAACCAAATAATACACTCAGCCTCTTTACATGGAAATTAATTAATAAAGATAGTGATAAAATTAGAAACCACCATTTTACCACTCCTAATGAAATAGTTAATTTCCCATGAATGGCCACTAAAACCATTAGTGAAGAACTGATGAAAATAACTTAATAATGGATGGACAACATCTGGTCCTACCATCAATCTTAGCATCACAAAACAGGCAATGTTCCATGTTTCCTGGTGTAATACAATAGGAAATACAGAAAAACGGAATAGTATTCTTACCAAAAATCAAACTTTAATTGGAGTAAGCTTCTGTACCTTCCAGTTTATAGAAAACCACCAATCAACCATATTAAATGAGACATGTAGATACAATTAAAATCTGAAATCTAGAAAATTCAGGAGAACAAATGGCCCCGTTTCTTCCACAAATAAAATACAAGAAAAAAAAATACTGAATTTACAGATTAAAAAGGAAATAAGACATATTAACCAAGAGTAGTATGTGGACCATCATTATAAACCAAATGGGGAGAAACAAACAAAAAAAAAACTTGAGACATAAAAATATAAGCACTGATTGGTATATGATAACATTTAAAAAATTATTTCTTTATATTATCTATATGAATTATACACTAAAATAATATATATTAAAGATAATTTCCTTATTTTAAACAGTAAATTTCTTTATAATTAAAGTAACAATAACATTAAATATACTAACACAATATACTGTACATATATACAATATAAAGAAATTTTACAGATTACTGGTATTACAATTGTTATGTGTTAAAAATACATAAGCATTTGGGTATGAAATTATACGAGAGCTGGAATTCGCTTAAAACTAATCCAGAAGAGGCAAACAGTAGAATATGTAAATGAAATAAAAACCAGACATATGTTGATTTAATTTTTGAAGCTGGGTGATGGGTGTTGGAGGACACATTAAACCACTCTATCTCCTTTTATGCAAGCTTGAACTTCTCTACAAATAAAGGATTGTAAAAGAAAATGTAAACTGGAGAAATAGTGTATATCATATCACTGTTATGATCAAGTCTTTTCACCCTGTAGTAAAAATGAAAGTTCTTACAAGACCCCTGGTGGGTGTCCCGTGTCTGACTTCTCTGACCCCATTCTTCCCTTGTTTAGTTTCTTAATCAATACAATTCCTCAGCATTCCCTAAATATACTAGCACACTTCTGCCTTGCAATCTTCACACTTGCTATTCCCTCCTCTGGAAGCATTCACTCCCCAATTTCTGCATGTCGTCTTCACTGAGATCACCTTTCAAATATTCACTTCTCTGAGGTCTTCCATGATCATCCCATAAAAAACAGCACAACCCCCTGCCTAGCAGTCTTATTCCCTTACATGGTTGTTTCTTCTGTCACTTGTACTCTTACAGATTGTGCTTGTTTACTATCTATTTTCCTCCAGTAGAACATAAAGGAAAGGATTATGAGGGTAAGGATTTTTGTCTGGTTCACTATTTCAGTAATTTATTATTTAGGAATAAATATTAAGGGCCAGCCAAATAGCTCCCCAGATTAAAGTGCCTGCAAGTAGACACAGGGCTGGGGGTTCGATCCCTGGCCTGCCAAGCTGGCCCTGCCCCCGGGGCACACTGTGACAGCAATTGAGACTGGGCGTGGTGGCACACACCAGCTCTTGGGAAGCTGTAAACAGGCAGATCACTACAAGTCCAATGTATTTTTTGGGATTTTTTTTTTTTTTTTTTTCTTTTTGGCAGAACTGGGGATTGAACTCAGGCCTTTGCGCTTCCCAGGGAAGCACTTATTCCACTGAGCCATCTCCCAGCGCCCTAGAAGTCCAATGTAGTAGTGAGACCCTGAACACCCTGTGGACCCTTCCCTAAAATACAAATAATAATGATAATAAACACTTATTGGATGAATCACTCTCGACCAAAGAAGTAAAAAAGAGTGGTGGGTGTGGGGACCAGAAAGAGGCAGGAAGGAGACAGGAGATGATAAAGGAGAGACAAACGGAGAGACGTGGTTATGACAGCCCCTTCTACTGGACCAGAGCCATTCCTAAGGTGAACTCTACTTCAAAATAAGCTTTTTCAAAAATAAAGGTTTTTTTATTTTCAAGTAAGCAATATAAACGGTAGGAAATCTTTGTTATATACAAAACTGGAAAAATGGGCTAGAAAAGCAACTATCATAGGTCTTATGAGAAAAGCACCCACCATAATATTCAGAAAGATGAAGATGAATATTAGAATTAATGAGTAGCTGGATCAAAAACAAACAAAAAGATGGGGAGTTCTGCATTGAGGGAGATCAAACCCAAAGCTTCACCCATGCTAGGCAAGCACTGTACCACTGAACTACATTCCTAGAAACAACAGACTCCTTTATAAAGGTTTCATAAAATTAGGGGCATGTGGCTATTCACAAAGAGATTATAAAACATCCTAGAATGGCCTTAATATAGAAACACCTACAAAATTTCACATTTATGAGCCATTTGCGTACACAAAAACACATACATAATTATATATATATATATATATATATATATATATATATATATATATATCCATATAAATGAAAACTGAAATACATCAACAATATTACAACAGCAGTTACTTCTAGATACTGAGTTACTGATAGCTTAAAGACTCAACAGCCAGTGCTTCAGGAACTACTTGCTCCCAGCTGCCTGTGGTATGAGAGTGAAGCAGAGTAGAATGAGTAAAGTCTCTGGGGTCACATTGGCCAGGAGAATAATTCTGGCTTTGCCATCTATTGTAAATATCTTAAAAGACAGCCTGTCAATTTCAGTTTTCTCAACAGATAAATTAACAATTTGCTGGACTTGCATAGAAATAAAACAATTATATACTCAGATAATATACCAGTATATTATATACCCAGAACTGGTTACCCACCAGAACTCCCAGGGAAATTTTGGAAACCACAGAGTACACTTCCTGCGTAATGCATCAGGAATTCCAGTTTGGCCCACAAACATATAATGAATATCGGTACAACATGCACTCCAGGATGCATTTCTAAATTAGTATACAGCCACTGTCTTCAGAAATTATTAAGAAGCCATAACAGAAGTTATATAACGAAACTTCAGGAATACTTATAAATAATTGATACGGTTGACACTACTGACTTATTTCACTTCATGTGCAAAATTCCTACCTCCCAAATAGACTTCAAATTTCCTGAGGATAGAAGCATGTATTTCTCCAAGCACTAAGCACAATCAGCAGGCACAGAGGAGTTATTGAAAAAATGCTTGTTAAACAACTCAACAAATAATATACATACTATTTTTAACCTAACACTTTTTAAACTCATAGAATGGATATTGAACCAAGGGCCTCAGACATACCAGTCAACTGTTCTACTATTGGGCTACACATGTGTTAAAGAGACTGAACTGAGTCTCATACATGCTAAGCATCCTCTACCCACTGAGCTATATCCCTAGTTGTCCAACATCATTTTGTTTTTGTTTTTTTAAAAGATTTATTTATTTATTTACTTACTTACTTATTTTAGTACAGGGTCTTACTACACAGCTTGGACTCATACTAATTTTCCTGTCTCAGCCTCCCCAGTGCTGGGATTGCAGGTATGCGCCACCACACCCGCTTTCAATGGCCAACACAGCTCGCCCAGGGTTCTGGAGCTGACAAGGCATGTGGTATGGAGGACTGAAGCCAGGTCTTTGTGCTAGCCAGACAGGCATTTAACTAAGCTATCTCCACAGCCCTCTAATATCATTTTGAAGCAACAAAATTTAAAACACTGGGACTCTGATACGACACTGTCCCCAACAAAGCTGATTTCTGATGATACCACCTTCACATGTATCTATGCAATAGTGTTACAGGGATATGAAAAAGATCTCACCCTAAGGTACTGTACTAATCACGTGACATCATGGCATATGGAGTATAAAAAAACTTCAGAATAGGAACCAAATGGCCTCTAAGAGCCTTTATAACTCATCTACATTGACAGTTTTAAACAATGGACTGGACTGGTAGCCAGATGAAATAACTGTGGAAAAGAACATTCTATGGGAGATCATGGTATTTATAATATTGATTTATAAATAGAAAATAAGAAAAATCTATGAAAAAATTTAAAAAAAAACAACTAGCAGAAAAAGAATGATGGAATGAATAAATGATTACCTATCTAAAATCCAAGGAACATCAAAAGGATTTAGACATGGTATTTCTTGCCAAAAGGGAAAATGTACTTGAAAGATGCTTGCTCAGTTTGCCAGGAAGCTGCTTAGAGGACTAGTGATTCCACTTGTCTAGCATGTTTCAGTGTACACAGAGTGCCAAGCTCTGGTTTTTCTGTTTTTGGGGTTTTTTTTTTTTGTTTTTGTTTTTTGTTTTGTCTTTAGTACAGGATCTATAGGGTCTTACTACACAGATCGGACTCGTAGTGATCTGCCTGTTTTCAGCCTCCCAAGTGCTGGGATTACAGGTACACACCACCACACCTAGTCTCAACTGCCATCTCAGCACACCCCAGCAGTGGGGCCAGCATGGCATGCCGAGATCAAACCCCAGTGCCTAAGCAGGCACTTTAACCTACTGAGCTATCTGGCTGGCCCTAAGATATGAGTTAATAATGGAACCCTGCCTAACAAAGAATTTCATAGGCATTCCTTTGTACATCAATAAAGTATGATCTATCAGGAATGACCACCAAGCAGGTTATAGGTCTCGGCAGTATCAGGGTCAACATTTTAAAATATGAATAGACATTGTTATGGTTTGGCAATAGATGTCTCCCCAAAGCCTCATTCAGTCATAGATGGGAGATTCTTTTATAGGTGACTGAAGCAAGTGTATGTGATGCTGGGATTAAGGGTGTGTGATTAGTGAAACAGAACACTGGTTTGGTACCCCCTAATCTTTGTGGCCAGATACAATATAAGAGACAGAAAGAGGCTTATCTTCCCCATTGTTGCCTTGCTTCCTCTGCCTGTGATGAACTGTTTCCCTTCTACAATGTTTGTCTGCCATGCCACCTTATCTTGGAGCCAGATGACTATATATAGATTAAAACTTCTACAAATTGTGAGCTAAATAAACCTTTCTTCTCTTAATTTTAAACACCAGGCATTTTGTCTCAGCAAGAAGAAAAGTAACTAACACAAATATGTTAGAGTTCTTCTCCAGAAATAAGATCACAGGTCAGTTACTGAAATCTGTGATAGGAAACAGAGAGAAGTAAAAATGCAAAATGGTCGAAATACATGATATAAATTTTTTACAAATTTAAACTTTTAAAAATTCATTACAGGACTGGCCAAATAGCTCAGTGGATTAAAGTGTCTGCAAGCAGGTGCATGGGCCAGGGGTTCAATCACTGGCCTGCCACGATGGCCCCAACCCTGTGATGCACTGAGACAGCAATTGAGACTGGGTGTGGTGGCGTGCACCTGTAACCCCAGCTCTTGGGAGGCTGTAAACAGGTGGATCAATATGAATCTGATTTAGTAGTGAGTCCCTAAACACCGTGTGTGTTCCCTAAAAATAAAATTTAAAAAAGTCCATTACAGTAAGAGAAATCTTTGCATTTGCCATTAATCTTCCTCAAAATACTCTCTCCTCCAAATATATTTATCCCACTGTTCTTATCCATTTCTAAGGCAGTTCTGGAAGATCTTTTTCTTTACTGTCTTTATTTGCACTGTCATGGCTGTCTTGATGACTTGAATCAACTGAAAGCATTTAACTTTGATGATCATTCTGATTTGGGGGAAGGGCCAAAGGTCACATAGTGCCAGATCAAGAGAGTAAAACAGATGAAGATATATATATATGTAATATGTAATAATAATTTAATAATATATTTTTACAATTTTCCCTTTCCACTGCATGATAGTGGGCAACAGCATCTGCCATATTTTTTGTCATACCTTTTAAAGCCACTCACAAAAGAGGGCTTCCAGAACTGCTTTATAAAGTGGCAAGAGAGCTAGAGAGATAGCTCAGCAGAAAAAGCACCTGCTGGCAAGTGCAAGGTCCTTAGTTCAATCCCTGGTAATATAAATATATAAACAAAAAAATTAAGTGGCAAGAATGATAAGATAAAAAAAAAAAAAAAAGAATGATAAGATAGGGGCTGGGGAGATGGCTCAGTGGAATAAGTGCTTCCCTGGCAAGCACAAGAGCATGAGTTCAATCCCCAGTTCCGCCAAAAAAAAAAAAAGAATGATAGGATAAGTGTGTTTGAGGAGAGGAGATGTATTACTGGGGGGGGGACACATTATAACTTTTTAAAATTTAAAGATTCATTGCATTTTTATCACTTTTGTATGTAAAGGACAGCATGGTTACAAATGAATGCAGAAAGGTGCACTTTTTTTTTTTTTTTTTGTGGAACCAGGGATTGAACTTGGGCAATTGCACTTGCCAGGGAAGCGATTATTCCACTAAGCCATCTCCCCGGCCCCAGAAGAGGTAATATCTATTTCTCAGCACATTTTATGCAATAATGAACCCACTAAAGTGGATTCAACTTTAAGAAATGAGTGGTAAAGGAACAAATAAAATCTTTATTAGATGAACAATTTGTCATGTTCTAGAAAGGATTACTGTACTCATAATTGAGGTGCTTTATCCACCCTATTATTTATTTATTTATTTATTTTTTGGTTGTTTCAGCCTACCCTGAGGGCAGGGCTGGCACAGCACATGGTGCCAGGGATTGAACTGAAGTCCCTTGCACCTGTCTAAGCTTGGCTAAGTAGGCACTTTAGATCACTGCGCTATCTCACCAGCCCTATTTCTTTTTTTTTAATATATGAAAGTGAAAAAGGCAAAGGGTAGCTAAAGAAATAGAGCTTACATAAAATGGCTTTGTATTCATTAAGAAGAGGTCAATAGGACCTACATTAAGATATATATATGGAAAATCTGAATGAAGTGCACAAGATAAATGATACAAAGCATTCTCAGTTTATTAAACATAACATAAAGAAGTATTAACTACATCAACAGAAGAGGCTAGATTTTTTAAGAAACAGAAACTGCGATGGGGAAATGGAGGAAGTGAAAAGAAAAAAGTTAAGATAGTTAGACTACTAATTTCTTTGAGTTCATTGAAAGAAAGGTTTGTGTTGATATTGTTTAGATGATTGAAATTCTAGTATCTTATACTCCAAGTAACTAATTTAAAAATATGCAATTTATTAACCAATGCTAACCTCCTATTATCTTATTTTGAAATTCTGTGGGTCTTCTTCTCTTAAAAAGAAAACAAAAGCAGGGCTGGCAACACAGCTCAGCAGACGAAAGCACCTGTTTACACAAGTTTAGGCAGCCCGGGTGGGCTGAGGCAGCCACGGAGGATGAGCACAGTGGTGTATGCCCATAACCCCAGCGCTGGGGAGGCTGAAAGCAGGAGGAGCAGTATGAGCCCAGTCTGCGAGGTGAGGCCCTGTAACAACCAAATACATTAAAAATAATAATAAAAAGTTATAAACATGATTTTTTAAATATCAAAAACTAAAGTAAAATTCAAGCACTATAAGTCATATGATATGAGGAGAAAAAAGAAAACAAACTTTCTTGTTCTACATAGTCATTGTTTAGAAACAATCACTAGGAAACACATACTTAATGAGGATACTAGAGTCATTATAGACTCCAGTAGAAAGCAAGAAACACAGTGTGGTTTAGTATGAGACTGGCCTTTGTACGAGGATACAGCTGCATATAAAACACAGTTTTACCACACTGCTGACTCTTAGTTGTATAACTTTAGCAACTTAATGAAATGTTTCTGGACCTCTGTCTCATCTGTAAATAACAGCACAAAACCCACCATTTGCAAGACTGCTGCAGTAATTCATGTAAAGCACCTAATACAGTGCTAGGTAGGTACTGCTGATACTATTACAATCATTAATACTGTTAGTCTTATAATTCTTGTGCACCAATGAAGACAGCAAAGATTTATGAGGCATCTACTGAAAACCAAAATGGTACTCTTCCTCTATTTCACAAGTATTTCACAATGACCTACAACCTCATCCCTTTTTTAATCTTTTATTTTCATAAAGGGTCTTACCAAGTCACTAAGTTGCCTGGGCTTGGCTTGAATCTGTCATCCTCTACTTCTGCCTCTAGAAGTACGAAGTGAGTTAAAAGTGTATGCAGCCACACCCAGCTAGATATTTCTTTTAAAAGAGAATGACAAGAAAACCTAGGAAACACACTATAACCATCATAAAATATTTTAATAGCAATTTACTTTCAAAATGTGTTTTTTAAATCTTTTTTCTCGTGAGCCTGAAACTTTGAAAACACATGTACTTATTAGCCTTTGTAACCCATACCATATAAACACATACAGCAAGTGCAAATAATACCAGCAACATAATATTTTTAAGCTAAAATAATTAGAATATATGCCAAAAAAATTGTTATCAGGGTTAGTAATGAGGCAAGGGTAAGTTTACATTAGAAATGGTTATAGAGTGTACATCTATAATCCAGATACATTTTTAAAATATATAGCATAAGCCTGGCCCTAAGAGCAAGGTACTGGCATATTTTGTACAAAATGTCCCTTCCCCACATGAATCCCTGTGACCCAGAGGGAAAGGTGGACAAAAACACAAGATGTGAAGAATATACAACTTCAGAGGGCCAAGGCCACAAGGGAAAGACCTCAAAACGTTAGAGGGTTTAAAAGGATGAATTAAAATATATAAATATTGAATTAAGAATTAAAATTATTTCCATTTACCTGATTGCTTAGAATTTCTTTCTTTCCATTGAATGTTTTTGCATTTGATCTGGTTTTGTCTCTCTTTTCGGAGTCTTTCTAATCTTTGAGCTTAAAAAGAAATATTATAACTATAAGTTTGTCAATGAAAGTTTACTATAAACAAAGACATAATTAACTACCTTTATATGAATAAAGATGT
>PVKA01022118.1:0-13327 GCA_004027165.1 Ctenomys sociabilis
TTGTATTTAGTAATGGGTCTACAGGTTCTCACTACACAGATCGGGCTGGTAGTGATCCTCCTGTTTTCAGCCTCCCAAGCACTGGGATTACAGGCCCACACCACCAGGTGCAGTCTCAGTCACCATTTCAAGTGCTCCCAAGGCAGGGATGGGGGCAGGACCAGTGCAGTATGCTGGGGATCGAACCTGGTCCCTTCATCTGCCTAGACAGGTGCTTTAACCTGAAGAACTAGCTGGTCAGCCCTTCAAGCATTTAATTTTTTTGTTATTATGAGTGGAGTTGTTTTAGTAATTTATTTTGAGGGGGTAGGCTTATTATTGTTATACTCAAATATCATTTATTTTTCTGTATTGATTTATTCTGCCACTTTGCTGGAAAAAAAGTATTGTGTGACTGGGACAAACTGAGGAAAATTATAATCATTGAACTAGTATTGCAAAAACACTAAAAGAAATCTTAAAAAGAGACTAAGATGAAAACATCCAGGACTCCAATGGAAAGAATAAATTCACAGGCAAAGTAGTTGAATAAAAGGAAAAGAGAAAGAAATTAAACCCAGTGTATCATTCAGGGTTTTACTAGAGGAACAGATACAACACAGATGTACAAGTGCATAAGAAATTCCAAGACTGGCTTACAACAGTCAGCCACAGAGCTGGATGAGGAAGCGTGCAGAGGGCATCTGCACCCTGGAGCCCGAAGGATTCAGTCCAAGGTCTGGAGCTCACCACAGTGTTCCATGCTAGTCCACATTGAGAGGCTGGGGGTTCTGTGATGGACAGCTGATGAGTCCCCACCAGAAGGCTGAAGGGCCCAAGGCAGAAGCCAAGAGTCTGTGCTAGAGCCAGGCGACCATGTCCAAGCTGACAGCTAAAGATGGAGCTCCTCCCAGAAAACAGAACCCTCCATCCATTCTCATTTCCCTTTTATATCCTTTAAGTGATGAGTCACTCCAGGGTGGGGCCTCCAAGTTCTAGGGAGTGGACATGCTGAACACACTTAATTAAGCTCCTCACTTCTCAAGTTCACACAGCTCATCAACCACTACACCCAGAAAGCAATACAATAATGATAAGCATCATCATCATCATCATCATCATCTATTTCTTTAATAACATTGTGATACTCAATGTATATGGTCTTATTTCTCCAATCAAAATACCCAGACCAGCAAACGGATTTTAAAAAAATAAAAAAAACAAGAACACTGGTATATTTTGCCTGCAAGAGACACCTTTCATTTGCAAAGACACACAGAAGCTGAACATAAAATGACAGAAAATAGTTTACAAGCCACAGGAACCTAAAAGCAGGCAAGAGTAGCTGTTCTAACTTTTGGCAGTACATTTTAAACAATATCAGTCAGTGGAGACTTGGGCACTCCTTATCTTTCTATGTATTTGTAAAGGGAGCAACTTATCATCAATGAATAGCAGATAGATATGTCAACCCACACAAATTCATCAAACAAAAATCTACGTGAAATAAAAGGAAAGATAGAGAGCAATATAATTATAATGGAGGACTTTAATACTACATTTTTACAAATAGTTCATTAGACAAGAAAATAATCAACAAAGTAATACTAAATTGGGCAAGATGATTTATCTGAAAACTACAGTGTAGTTCCTCCCACACTGGAGCATATATTCTTTGTAGTAGTTTAGAGAACTTTCTCCAAAATAGACTTCAATTTAGGAATAAACTTATGTCAGTATATAGCACCAAGATGGAATAAACTCATGCATCCTGTCCAATCACAATGAGTGGAAACTAGAAATCAATAGGTGTATAAAACATAGAAACTGCACACACATATTTAAATTAAACAACACACTCTCAAATGATCATGAGAAATTAGGGAAAAAACTGAAAATTCCTAGAATTGAATGACAATCAATGTACAATATTTAAGAATCTATGGCACACAGTGAACACAGAAGATAAAAATAAATTATAGAGATAGAAGTTGAAATTAATTCAATTAGAGCTAAAAAAAAACAATACAGGAAAGCTCAATGAATCAGAGAGTTATTATTTGAAAGGATAAATAGGACTAATGCATCCAGAGTGGAAGATAGAAGAAGAGTTATGCAATTTGAAATAAAAATAATTGAAATAATAGCCAATGTCAAAATCTACAGTACCATTAGAAATGTTTTAACTATATATTTAAACTATAAAACATTAGAAATGTTTTAACTATATATTTAAACTATAAATATATAGTTTAATAAACAAGTGGTTCTAGAATAAAAGGTGAAATTCTGAGATACATATAATTTAAAACAATTCAACCAGGAAGATATAAAAACCCTGAACAAAAAAATAAAAACCAAAAATGATTGAATTAATGTGATAATAAAATCTCTACCAACTAAGAAAGGCCTAACATCTGATGGATTTCCTATTGAATCAGACCAGAACTTAAGAGAACTGATGCCAGTAACTCTTTGAATTTTTTGGTGCAGTTGAAAGAAAAATGATGCTTTTCAACTCATCCTGTGAAGCCAGAATCACCCTGTCAGATAAAGTTCCAGAAAACAAGTAAGTCACCAGACAATGTCTGATGAACATAATGAGCAGATATGCAAAAATCCTTAAGAGATACTTGCAAACAAAATTCTACACCTAATTGAAAAGATCGTATACTGTGACCAAGTACCCATCATTGCAGTACTGCAAGGAGAGTCAATAGACAAAAATCAAAACATGCAGTACATCTCATGAACAGAATCAAGAATAAAAAGGTCATGTTAATAGATGGAAGAGCAAGCCTTACACAAATCCAGCATCCTTTCATGATAAAAACCCTCATGATAATGGCTGTGTAAAGACATTACTGCACACTAATGATAGCCATACATGGCAACCCAAATCCAACATGATACTTTATATGGGAAAATGAAGAGCATTTTCTCTGAAGTCAGAAATTAGAGGACCATACCCACTCTCACTTGTTCTGCTTAAAATAGAATTCAAAACTTCCAGCAAAACAGTAATGAAAGAAAAAGAAATAAAATGGATGTAAATATGAAAAAAAAAAGATCAGGGTGGCCTAATAGCTCAGCGGATTAAACAACCTGCAAGCAGGCACAGGGGCAAGAGTTCAATCTCTGGGCCTGCCATGCTGACCCAGCCCCTGGGGCATGCTGACATGAAGATTGAGACTAGGCATGGGCATGGTGGCACGCACATGCCTGTAATCCCAGCTTTTGGGAAGCTGTAAACAGGCTGATCACTACAAACCCCATCTAGTAGTGCAACCGTGAATGCCCTGTAGATCCTTCCCTAAAATACAGGAATAAAAGAAAGAAAAAGATCAAAGTATTCTTATTTGCAAGTGATATAAACTTTTATGTAGACACGACACCCACACCCAAAAGGTTCTCCAGAAGTTAGGTTTTTGCTCATGTAATTGTGTTCTGCAATTGAGGGTTAGGCTTCTGAGGCCTGAGGAATGTGCCACAAAATGACTTATGTCTTGGCCCATAAGGTAATACTGAGCATGCAGGCACTAAGTCATAGCAGCAAAGCACAGTGCAAGCTCAGTGAAAGTTTTAAAATAAAACTTGAAATCTGCACATAGCAGGTTTTCTTACTGTCCCTCCCTGCTCCTTTGCTTACTGGAGATTTGCTGCTACACAGAATACATTGTTCTAAATGCCTAAAATGGTTCCTGCCTGCCTCTTAAAAGACTTCTTTTTCAGTTCCTAAACTACGTCATGCTTATATCACATATTACTTTTTATGACAGTCTCTTCAAATTCTTCACTGGTCACATGTTCAAGTTACACTCTGCATTCCTAAAAAAGTATATGGTCAGTAATCACAGGAAAGTGTGGGGATGAACTGGGGACTGCAGCAGCCACCCACACTCTTAGGCAGACTTCATCCCTCTTTAAGCAGAATGATAAAGCAGAAAATTTGATTTTATTCTGTTAGATATTTTCTGCCCTTCATGACTGAAAAGTACCTTATTCTTTCCCATTTTTCTTTTTCTTTTCCTTTTATTTTTTTTTATCTTATTGAAGTACAAATGTCAAGGAGACCGTTTTCAGACACCTTAATAAGACAGATTTGATAAATTAATACATTGCAAACAGTTTTCATAATGTTTTGGTATAGTACAAGGTGCATACATATTATACTTACAGACATTATTATAGCAGATGTCTCTTATCAGTAAATCAAGACAGTGTAGCTGTTTACATATCTTATTTTTTATACCTGAATTATATCAAAGATTCAATAATTAATACTTTCTACCTTGCTATTTTCCTAGTGGTTGTCCATAGTACTAGAAGCCGACATAATATCCTGTCCAACCACCATTAGCGCAAATCTTGCCTCTCATAGAATTATGTAAAAGCACAGTGTTATCTATCCCAACTGTACTGTCCATATCTTTCTACATCCCTTCCTTGTCTACACCTGTCAAAGATGGGCACTCCATTGTCATTCAACCAATTTAGGTGCCTGAACTCAATGACACAATCCAACATAGTGTAGTATTCCACAACAATAGTGAGTTATCTGAAGAAGTTGTCGACCATAACCACTTACAGCTCAACTTATTATTATGGCCCCACATTGCACACCTCATTTTTATACTTTTCTGCTGGATGGTTAAGACAAAGACAGAGCAAGACCTATATACCAAAACATGTAGTTTTTGTTTCTCATGAAGTCAGTGAAGTCCCTTCAGGGTTTATTTTGTAATTCTGTACCTTATTCTGTAGATCCTTTGTGTCATCCATGTGGATGAGTTATGGCCAATGCTTGACCAGTTTGCTCTCAATGAGAGCCTGAGAGAAAGTTTTCTCTCCATGTGACTCTTCCCAGGCACACTATACATCATCCGTCTCTTTCTTCTGGGGCTCCACAATCTCCTTGTTCGGAAAATTTGGGGCCCAACTGAGTTTCATGATGTTGCAGTACAGGTTCTACTGTGTCCTGAGTCTTCACTGACCTTGAAAGGCCAGGGCCAAAGTGTTGGCTGGCCCTGCAGCTCTTCTATTTCTCCAGTTTTGATCTGTGAACTTAGGTTGTTAACCATCCAGAGGAAAAGCTGATTAGTACCCTGCAGCATATGCCATTCAGTTTGCCTTACCTGACTCAATTGTTTTTAGTTATTGTTGTACATTTCTATTTGTATTTATTCTTTTCGCTTCTTATACTAGGGAGACTATACGACATTTACACGTGTGTGTCTGGTTTATTTCACTTATGAGTATATGTTCAAGTGGCATCCACTTCAATATAAATGCTTCAAGCTTATCATTCTTTACAGCTGAGTAATACTCCATTATATAGACATACCACATCTTTTTCAACCATTCCTCATGTGATGGACATCTTGGTTGTTTCCAAGATTTTGCTATCACAAATTGTGCTACTATAAACATAAGTACACATATATCACTATGATACAATGTTTTCAGTTCCTCTGGGAAAATTCCCAGTAGGGGGACAGCTGGCTTGAATGGGATTTCCAGTTCTACTCTTTTGAGGAGTCTCCACACTGACCTTTACAATGATTGTACCAGTTTTCATCCTTACTTTTCAAGTCTTACTAACTTGCTTCATATAATTTTCTTTTTTAAAATTATCTTCTCATTTTTTACTAATTTTATTTGGAAATAAATAGCAATGAAACAGTTTCAAACTGATTAGTAGGACAGTGTCAATAATTAATACATTGCATATTGCTATCTTCATGGTTATTCATAGTACAAGATATAGACAGATATCCTGTTCAAATACTATTAGTACAAATCTTCCTTCTCATTGAATTAAAAAAGTAGCTGTATATCTATTCTATTTTATATATACAAATACAAAATGGTCCTTCACTTATATCCTCCTTTTATTGTTCAGCTTTGTCAGAGATGCATATTCCATTGCCATTTAAATATTGTAGATTTGTGGATTCCACAAAATAATCCAATATAGTCCAGTAGTCCATAACGGTAGTTGGTTATCCATAGGACTGGCCATATCAGAAGTTATTGACTTGAGCCTTTTACAGCTCAGCATATAAATATGTCTTTACTTTTTATACGTCATTTTTATACTTTTCTGCTGGATGGATAAGACCAAGATAAAGCAAGACAAAGCAAGACTTATATAACAAATGTTACTTTTGTATCTGCCAAGGTCAGTCAAATCCCCTCAGGATTTATCCTGAAAATCTGTACCACACTTTGTAGATCTTTGTTAGTATCAGCCATGTGGATGAGTCATGGCCATTGCTTGACCAATTTGCTCTCTGTGAAAGCCTGAGAGAATGCTTTCCCTCTGTGTGACTCTCCTTAGACACACTCTGCATCATCAATCACTTTCTTCTATGGCCCCATAATCTCCTTGATCAGAATATTTGGACCACAACTGACATACATGATGTTACAGTACAGGTTCTCCTATGTCCTGAGTCCTCATTGACCTTGAAAGGCTAGGGCTAAAATGTTGGTTGTCCTTGCAACCCTTCTTTTTCTCTAACTTTTGTTCTGCGAACGTAAGTTGCTAACCCTCCAGAAGAGAAGCTTAATGATATTATTACCCTATAGCATAGGCAAGTAAGTTGATCCTTACTATCTGTCTGACTATCAAATGTCTTAGGCATGGAACAGGTATTTTCCATCAAGTATTGATATGAAACTTTAAATTCCTACAGAATGTATAGAAAAAATAATTTAAAAATTGGAATAAACAATTATATATTTTCATACAGAAATTTAGAAATCTAACCATATGCAACATTGTAGCAGGACCACTGTAAAAAAAATGTATTTTGGATGTTGTTTACCCTTTGGATGTTGTTTGCCAAGCAGACAATGAAGTGCAAAATATATAATAGATATTATAAAACAAAAAGAAATTGTTCAAAGCGAAAGGTGATACAGGGTGGGAGGAGAAAAGAAGGAAGGAATACAGGATAGTTATATTACTAGTCTGTCTTAGTTCATTGAAAAAAAAGGTTAGTGCTAATATCAGTTGGAGAATTTTATATGGCCAAATTTGTACTCTGAGTAGCTATTTTAAAGGTAACAATATTTAATGCTTTAATAATTGTTATTCTCCTATTATTTTGTTATGAAATTTTGTCTTACTTTTTAGTAAAGTAACGAAAGAAACCAGTCCTAATAAATAATTCATTTTGCCTTGAATAATACTATTTTAGTATGTACCTTCAAAATATAGGTTATACATATTGTCTGTTTCTTTTGTGATTATAACACCTAATTGCATATATGTAGCAATTAATTTTATTATTTTCATTTTATTGGAGAAGATAGAGTGTTAAAACTACTGTTCCATTCCTGACCAATAATATTCTGTAAAATTTACCATATTTAATGATTTCACTCTACTGCACACAATAACATTTCAAAATGATATTTGATGAAGTCACTTGCTTTGCAATAAAACTTAATATCAATATCTTCACTTTATTGCTAAAATCTATCTTGAATCTTGAAAAGATGTGTCTAGAAGAAAAGTTAGGGTCAGGGAGACAGCTCAGCCTGGCAAGCACGGGGTCCTGAGTTCGATCACTGATACAGCAAAGAAAGAAAAAAAACGTTGATGCTAAGTACATCTTCAACAAGTAGTGATTGTGACAGTTAGCTTTTTACTACTCTGAAAACTTAAATTATAAAGAGAAAATTTTGTTTTAGCTCACAACTTTGGAACTTCTTGTCCAGGTGTGGCTGCTCAGTGAATGTGGGGTTACAGCAGCAGCACACCATGAAAGAGTGTAAGTGAGACAAAATCGTTTTCCTTGTGGCCAGAAAGCAACAGAGGCCAAGGAGGGTGTCCAGATCCGCCTTCAGAAGCACACCACAATGTCCTAGGGACCTCCCGCTTAGATCTCACCTCATACTACAAGGGTCATATGACCTTGTACTGCCAACATGGGGACCGAGTGTTTGACAGAAGAGCTTTCAAAGACACTAATAATCCAACTTTAAATATCGCTTCTACCTCTGTATTCCAAAGATTAAATGCCAGTGCTCAATGAAAACTGTACTCGTTCAGTCCTCAATAGTCCCAGTGTTTTAATTGTTTCAGAGTAACTTAGAAATCAAGGTCAAAATTTCCTCGAAGTCTCCAGTCAAACTCTCCTATAAGCCCCTGAAAGGAAATGTTACACATTTTCGGGATAGACTTAATGAGACACACACAGGGTCTCTGCTTGGAGTGGAAAATATATGGATAAACAGGAAGAAAGACAGACAGGGTACAGTACTTAGGCAAGGGTGTTGATTCTGCATGACCTTTCTGGGCTGATGCTATCTTGAAATGTTCATCTCCTTGACAACCAGAAAGCACTTTTAACAGTAGATCAGGATTTTTACAGACGCTTTGTCACATGCATAAGATGAGCTGTTAGCTCAGTCGGGATCCCAACCCCTTTTCCCAGAAGTGGAGGGATGAGGGACACAATCCTGATCTTCTAATCGTGGTTCGGCCTTTCCAGTTATGTGAAGGAGCATGTGACTGATCCTCAGCCATCTAACAGCACCTTGTCACGCAGTCACCTCATGCTGCACTCTAGACAGGGCGGTGGATTCCCCAAATTCTCATGGGTTGTGTTTCTAGAGCACCCACAAATTGGGAAATACTAGGGATTTCATATTTGATCAGAAAAATGTCGATAAATGCTTGTTTTGTTGTTCATGCCCCTAAATATGCTACATTTCTCTCAGTAATTTAATACTGTGCTGCACTAAAGCCTGAGGTGCAGGTTATTGCATCAACATCTCCAATCTTTTGAGAACAAATCAAGGCAATTTAAGGTAAATACACGTGGTGCAACTGCCTGTTACAATGCAGGAGTGCTGGTGCTTCTTCTGATGTGGGTTACCGGGCAGCAACCAATTGGCAGCAAGGAGAACAGAATAAGGCTCTCGGATTGGCTATTAATAAACCTCTCCCTAAAGAAACAGTAGTAAGTGGCACGTTGTGGATTCTATGAAACTGCGGGGATTTCTCTGAACAATTACTGGTTAGGTTCTAAGGGAAAAAACTGCCCAAGGAGGGAGGCCGTGAACTCTGAACTGGTACTTCTAATAACTCTGTACTGTTATTAGATCCATTAAGTCATTTCAACAAATTAAGTGTGCATTTATTTGGAATTTCATTCATATGACTCGTTTAGCTAAAAATATTTTTATCTATTTTGATCCGATTTCTAATAGTGAGAAATTTAACTTTCTTTCATAATTTTATCTGGTAACAATTAAAACTGGACACTGAATAAAAAAGATAGAATATAACTTTGCACTTAGAAATATGTATGATCCTCAATTTAAAATGGCTCAGTTGGAGCTGGGGATATAGCTTGGCGACGGAAGCACCTGCCTGGCAAGCACAAAGTCTCAAGTTCGATACCTGGTATTGCAAAAAATAAACAAACAAAGAAATAAAGTAGTTTAATTAACACTTTTAAACTTTATAATGATGTACAAATGATATCTACTTAGCAAGAAATCTATACTTCAATTTTTTGAATTTTGAGCTGCGTTAGTCTATGGTTATTGAGCACCACATTGCCACAGTGCGGGACTGGGACAGAGACTGCAGCAAGCGCTCAGGGATGTGATTAGGCAGGAGGCATTTGACAGTCTGCAGGGCCATGTGCTAAGTGCACAATCATTTAGATCAAGATTGTCATCATGTCTGAAGCAATCAGGTTTTGTGGTATTGCCCAGGCTGCCCCCAAGCTCTGAACTGCAGAGAGCCTCCTACTTCAGTGTGGGAAACCTGTGACTCGCACCCACTTTACAATAGTCTCAGCCATGTTCTTAAGTTTCCATTCCTCTGCTGAGTTAAGTTCCTAATTCTTCTTACCCCGCCTATTTCTCATAAGTCTCCGGCTATGCGCCGGAGGTGGGACTTCCTGTCATAGCCCGGTTGCCTAGTTACTGGCGCCTTTTTACCCACCCACGTCATTTCCCTATGCCTTCACTATATATACCCAGAGTTTCCCTTGAATAAATGAGACTTGATCAGAATCCTGTCTTGTCTCCATTTCTCATGTCTCCTATCCTTTGTCCCTTCCTCCATTCCCTTTCCTTCCCCAGGTGACCCGTGTTGACTTCCCCGCTGGACGGGACAATTGGCACCCAACGTGTGGGGCTCCTGGTACGGAGGATTCAGCGACGGAACCATGGGAGTGAGCATGCAAGAGTGAAAGTAAGAGAGGCCGGCGCCGCAGTTGCCTGCTGCGACGTCTGAACCTCTGTAAGTAGACGGAACCCTTTCTTCCCCTTCCCTCAGACAATGGGGCAGGCATTAAGCGAACATGAGATGTTTGTTGAAAGCTTGAGCAAAGCATTAAAGGCGTGAGGAGTAAATGTTAACATGAAACAACTGACCCAATATTTTGAATTCATCCTTAAGGTGTACCCTTGGTTCCCCCTAGAGGGCATGATCAATTCTAAAGCATGGCAAAGGGTAGGTGATGCTCTGAAAGATTATTACAGGATCTTCGGACCGGAGAAGGTCCCTGTGACTGCGTTTTCTTTTTGGAATCTCATTGGTGAGATCCTTCAGCAACGGCATTGGGATACCCTAGTTGACCAGGTTGTCAGAGAAGGGGAACATCTCCTTCAATTGTCCGCCAAGAATACACCAACGCCCTCCCAGGCAGATTCTGATTCCTTTTCCACTGCTAATGAGGAGGAACCGGAGGGGGCTGTGCAGTTAGCAGTCGCCCTCAGTGCCCCACCTGATGACGCCATGTTGGCCCTCAGCAAGGCCCCCTATAATGTGATTCTGCCCAGTGCACCTCCTGAACCTATAATTGCCCCAGGGATGAGTAACCTGTACCCTGATCTCCGTGATCTGATAGTTAATATTGATGGCTCTGATAAGGGAGCCATTGATCTGGAGACCTCTGGTGACAAGGCAGCCAAGAACTGCCCATAATCACTGCGGGTACTCCCCCTCCCCCCAAAATAGAGATAGTTAATATTGATGGCTCTGATAAGGGAGCCATTGATCTG
The DNA here is from genome assembly GCA_004027165.1 of Ctenomys sociabilis. Taxonomy (NCBI): domain Eukaryota; kingdom Metazoa; phylum Chordata; class Mammalia; order Rodentia; family Ctenomyidae; genus Ctenomys; species Ctenomys sociabilis. The sequence continues at coordinate 11,014 of PVKA01022118.1, forward strand.
GAGACCTCTGGTGACGAGGCAGCCGAGAACCGCCCGTCATCACTGCGGGTACCCCCCCTTCCCCCAAAATAGAGGGGATACAAACCATCCCTTCCCATAATCCATGAGTTAGAAATGAGAGTGGAGGATCTCCAAAAACAAATTCAATTGGAAAACCAGTACCATGACCTTACTAAGGAGCTTGCGGCACTTCACCTCAAACAGGCCACTCATGAGCCGCCCCCCATTTTATCTTCAAATTCCTCCCAACCCTTGTCAAAGAACAAACTGGCTGCCGCTTGGGCATTTCCTGTAACTGAAACACAAAGGGCAGGAGATGAAGGGGAACAACCTCAAACTATCAGAACTCACACCCCTTTTGCTTAAAATCTTTAAAAGAACTAAAGACCACTGTCACGCAGTATGGCACGACGGCCTCTTACACACTCACTGTGCTGGATTCCATGACTCAAGGATGGCTCACCCCTAAGGATTGGCATACGTTAGCCAAGGTCACCTTGTCCAGTGGAGATTATTTGCTTTGGAAGTCTGAATATCAGGATAATTGTGAGTCCACTGCTAAAAAGAATGCTGAGACCGGCAATGGCTGGACCTATGAGATGCTGGCAGGCACAGGAAATTTCTCCCCAACAGAGGCACAATCTAGATTTGATGCTGGGCTATTTTGTCAAATCTGGTTGGCAGCAACTAGGGCATGGAAGAGATTGCCCTCCCATGGGGAGGCCACCTCCTCCTTCACTAAAATAAGACAGGGTCCGGAAGAATCCTTTGCAGATTTTGTTCATTGGCTGCTTCAAGCCACTGAGAGGTTGTTTGGTAATGTGGAACAAAACTCTGACCTTGTCAGACAATTAGCCTTTGAAAATGCAAATGTGGCCTGCCAAGCTGCCCTTCGCCCCCATAGGTAAGGGTCTAGCCTTGAGACATACATATGCCTCTTCACGGAGATGGGACCATCTTATCAACAGGGCCTTGCTATGGCTGCTGCTCTACAAGGATACACAATTAAACAATTTTTATCTCAACAAAATAAAAATAATGTTTTACCTGTGGAGAATTTGGTCACTTTGAAAGAAACTGCAAAAAGGGTTCTCTCAAATTGCACACAGTTGGTTTCAAGTGACTATGCGCTGTCAGGGGGAAGGGCACAGGGAGATGAGGGGACCCATGCTCACATCCTAGGCTGACCCAGATAGACATCTGCAAGATAGGTTCATCCTCAGAGGCCATGGCTACAGGGCCCTCCCTCCTTTACAGCTTCAGGTAATGTGGGCTCAAGAAAACTTTTTAAGTGCTAAGAACATTAAGCTGATCCTAGCAGCTGGACCAGCACACCTGTGGAGTGAAATCAACCAAAGATAGCCCCAGTGCTAAGAGGTCTGCAGGTTTTATTTGGTGTAATCAGTGCTGTTTATACAGGAAAATCAAAGTTATAATTCTATCCACCCAAATCATTGTTTAAACCACACCAGATTCTTATGTTGCACAATTGGTCATCTTTGCTGAAAATTTTGAAATTTTTAAAACTAAATAGTTAGAAAATAAAAATTGCTTAAAAGAAAAGCATTTTAATGGCTTTTCAAAGGCAAATTTGGGTGGCCTCTAGGTGGGGCAGCTCCAAAGGTGTAAGCCCATTGCCCCAAGGTATTTTAAAAGATTACTTACATTCTTTTAATTCGTAGTTAAGTTTGATTGCTTCTTTTACTGTCCTAAATTAAAAATATTAAAAATAAGGCTTTGATATTTTACAAACAAATGTAAAACTTTAAAATAATGTGTAAAAGCCATGGGGTTTAAAGTTACTTGATTTTGTCACACCATTTAAATAATAAAAGGCCACTATATGATCAAAATTCTATTAAAGCAAAGGGGAGTCAATCTTGCCAATTTCACTTGTCAGTATCTACTATTAAATTTTTATACTTTTACAGCAATAGAACGACAAACCAGGTAAGAAGAAAAAGGCTAAGAAGGGTCCTTTGGAGGGATCTCCATACCAGACAATGGAAGGGACTCAGTCCACAGCTAACCTGGGGCAAAGGGTGTGCTTGTGTTTTTCCAGAGAATTCTAACTGACCTAATTGGATATCAGAGTGTACTGTCAGGCTGTACCATGGAGCCAGATCTAAAGAAGTTAACAGTGACCAGGCTAGATCCAGCCCGGGGCCTCTTCAAGGAACTGACCAAATGGAAATATGAGGTCTAAATAGGTGATAAAATATGTAAAATTGATTGTTAAACTTTTTCAATGTTGTCAAAAAATACAAAATATACACATCAATTATAGATGAAAGATTTCCTTCCTTCCAAGCTT
>PVKA01022118.1:13427-28239 GCA_004027165.1 Ctenomys sociabilis
AAAGCATGCTTTTTCCTAAATTAACAGCCTTAAAGTGATATTAAAATTGTTTATAGACATCATAAGGTTTAAGCTAATTGAACAAAAATTACTTAGAATGAAAAAAAATTATTAAGAGAGGAGTCCAATTGATGAATAAGTGGTGTGGCCAACCTTTTTATTCATTATTGAAGAGCTCCCAATAATCTCAATAATCTCTTAAGAAACAACTTTGAATAAGTAGAGATGATTGGTTAAAAGTGTTATACAAAGCAAAACAAAATATTGAAGTATATCAAAATGTCATCAGGATTGTCTTACTACAATGTTCTATATGGTTTTGATTTCTGTCTATAAAAATGTGTTACTTGTCTGTTATTCTATAGAGACTTATATCAATGGATAATTATAAAATGAGCTAATAAAAGCTTAAAAATGCTTATAAGACAAAAAAGGGGGAATGGTACTACAAGGGGGTCACCTAGAAATATTTTTATCTCATTCTTTATTCATCCTCAATTTTTTTAAACTTTGGATGCCAGTGGACAATCAACAGCCACTCACAAAGCCCTTAATGCCTCTAGCCCTGATTTGGCTAAAGATTGTTGGCTGTTCATGATTTTAGGCATCCCCATGCCCCTTGCTATTCCCTCAAATTCTATCCCGCATAGCATTGCAGATCTCAAAAACCAGAATTGGCCTCCCCTTTAGGGTTCAGCCTGTGTCTTTCCAAAACTCCTTCTGTATTCAGGGGAACACCCACAATGATAGTTACTCTGTGATGTTAGATTTGTCACTTTTACCAACTGTACTCAGATGTCCAATCACAGTGACTCTATTTCCCCCAAGATGGGATACGTGTTTATATGTGGGCGAATTTTAGCCTCCACATTTTTACCTGCCAACTGGACAGGGCTATGCATCATGGCTACCCTCTTACCTGACATAGATGTCATCCCTGGAGAAGAGCCTATGCCAGCCCCCAGTATTGATTATGCTGCAGGCTGCACTAAGAGAGCAGTACAGCTCATCCCTTTATTAGTAGGACTAGCAATCACAGTGGCCGGAGGAACAGGCACGACAGGATTAAGAGTAGTAGTACACTCTTACACCAAACTATCCAACCAATTGATTGACAAAGTACAAGCACTGCCTGGTACTATTCAAGATATCCAAGATCAGATAGATTCTCTGGCGGAAGTAGTCCTCCAAAATAGGAGAGGTTTAGATCTTTTAACAGCAGAGCAGGGAGGGATCTGTTTAGCTCTGCAGGAACGCTGCTGTTTCTGCGCAAACAAATCTGGCATCCTTCGAGACAAGATAAAGAACTTACAAGAAGACCTGGTGAAAAGAAAGAGCTATTTGATAACCCCTTTTGGGGTGCATGGAATGGAGTACTACCCTATCTTCTCCCCCTATTGGGGCCCTTGATTGGACTATTAATACTTTTATCAATAGGACCCTGTCTTTTCAATAGGCTGATGAGTTTCGTTAAACAACAATTGGGTGCCATTAAAATGCAACCCATACAGGTCCATTACCTTAGGCTTGAGATGGCTGACAGAGAAAATTATGTTGAACTCCAAAAGAGCTCACTATGATGCCCAATATAGGTAAAAGTGTTTTTCTCACCTTGGTGAGATGGAGTGGATAGCCAGAGACGGGCAATAGAAGCTCACATACCTCACCGACCGCCACCTAAGACAGGAGGTGGGCCATTTGCTGCCCTGCCTTCCAATGACGGGTAAGGTCTGGTTCGGTCCTGTGTGAAAGCATCTTGACCTAAGATAAGACAGGCACATTGCCCTCAAGGAATCATGGCCTCTTAAAAAAATTTTAAAGAAAAAAGGGGGACCTGTGGGAAACCTGTGACTCACACTCACTTTATAATACTCTCAGCCATGTTCTTAAGTTTCCATTCCTCTGCTGAGTTAAGTTCCTAATTCTTCTTACCCCGCCTATTTCCCAAAAGTCTCCTGCTATGCCCCAGAGTTGGGACTTCCTGCCACAGCCCGATTGCCTAGTTACTTGTGCCTTTTACCCACCCACGTCATTTCCCTATGCCTCCACTATATACCCAGAGTTTCCTTTGAATAAATGAGACTTGATCAGAATCCTGTCTTGTCTCCATTTCTCATGTCTCCTATCCTTTGTCCCTTCCTCCATTCCCTTTCCTTCCCCAGGTGACCCGTGTTGACATCCCCGCTGGATAGGACACTTCAGTATAATACAGTGTCTGAGAAAACAAGCACGTGCTGCCCAATGTAAAACATTATTTTACATACACTTTGGATTTATCATACATTTAAAATGCATTGGTTTTATCAGGGTATCATGCCATCAGAGTTCAAGACTATGTGACTACATAAACCTTTTAGTAGAATATGAGTATGTTTGATTTAGAAATATTTTCATTTCAGCAGGAAAAGAAATACACATACTTAACATAGAAAGACTTCCAAGCATTGGACAATAAACAGAGGAATTCTTAAATTTTTCAGGGTGTTGTCTTTTTAGCTTAAACAATTTTATTATTCCTTAAAATTATAATTTGAAGAGGTGGCTCTTCAGATAGTATAAGCATCAGAAAATGAATCTTTTTAAACAATAACAGCTCCTTCATATTCCCATAAAAGAGCCACAGATATCAATGAGTACAGAAGCAAAAAATAACGTGGAACCCTAAATTGCCAGTGTCCGCCCAAAACCTGGTACATCTCAATCTGAAATGTAGGATTGACACTCCAATTTACAAATTTTAAGGATGTATACTACCTTAAAAATGTGTGGGTCTCTTAAATGCAGAAAATTTGCACAATAAAACATCATCCTCATTGCAGATTTTTTCAAGTATTTTGGTAGCATTCAGCAGTATTTTCTTACCTATTTTAGGTTTACTGTCAGCAAAAAGAATCTAGATTTGTATTATTTGTAAAAGGAAAGGAATAGTAATAAAAAACCATAAAATGCTACTTGGACCTGCATAAGTCATAATATTAGATCTCAATTATATACTTTATTCTTGCATTTCTTTTTCTTCACAAATATAAATTTTACAGATATTTTGGAGCAAATATCTAAAGGAATTTTTATGTTAAATATTTAAGTGTGAGAGAAAAATAAAATAATGTTCCTTAGTTATGAGTACTATAAACCTCAAAGGATTGTAAATATTATTGGTATGGATGGAAACCAAAATATAGCAAAGTAGAATTAACGGAAACAGCATGTAAGTACTTAACAGCTAGACGGCTCAAACATTCATTTAGATTACCTCTGAATTATTCTATTTTCAGTTTGGGAATAAAGATACATCCTCTATTTGTTTTACATATAAGAACATTTGGATGGTTTAAATATTAACATTCTTCATCCCAGCTCCTATTATCTCTGTATTTTATTTGTTGTTTGGCAAAAGTTGTTGTGATGGCATCTGTTGTATCTGTTGTGTTACTCTTAACATGCACAATCAAATCAAAAGTCAAAAGAGCAGACTTCCTGCCTGTTCCTTACAGCAACACCTTCAGGGTGCCTGCAGTGCTGGGGTGTGACTGAAGGGACAGAACAATACAGAGGGCAGCCTGCCACCACTAGAGGAGTTCCTGGGCTATTTAGAGGACCACACAGCCAGAGAATTTCTGACTTTCCCTTTTCTGTGTTTCTAAGTTTCCCTCGCTGCCTCAGAGAGAAAACCAACTAGGAAGTGGCACAGAATGTGTTTTTCTGTACCTGCGGCTGAATGAACAGATCTCCAGGAATTCTGCTCACAGACACAAGGTTGATGCTAACCTAGATGCGCAAGGTTATTTCCAAGGTGACCTCTCCCTCTCCAGATACTCTCACAAATTTCCCCTGAATGTATCAACAAACTGCAGAGTAGCTCCTTTGAGGTCTGCACCTTCTTCTGTTTGTCTATTTTTTCTCCTTACAAAGAGAGAAACACCCTTTTACCACATGGACAGTCTATTGTGATCCTAATTTGTCCAATCTACTATTCTCAGATCCCTGACTTTGGTGTATCCAGAATGAGAAAATGCTTCTCCTGTTCAGTGTGGTTGCATGAGCTTTGGACCTGTGGCTGTGCAAAGCTGAGTCATGAGTCTTATGAAATTTAGTGCCCTTTAGATCCTGTTCCTTTCCCAAATCTGTGTCCTAGAGTCTATTTAGGGTGGATGTGTTGGAGAAGACCACCCTTCCCTGCCCCACCCCACCGGCTCCTTGACACCATTTCCTTCCCAGCTGTGGCAACTGGGAGAGAATGCAGTCTCCCGGATGCTTCCATTAACCAGCTCACAGAATAGGGTGAAGTTCACCCTTGAAAATCCAGAAGCAATCTTCGCTCTGCAGTTCTTAGTATGAACATACAGCAGTCCTAAGATACAGAAAAGCAAGCTGCCACTTGTACCATCAAGGGATTTCAACAGGCTTTCTGGCTAAAAGGCAGAGGCTGAATGTATTTAAAATTCAGTGTGCTGCCCACACGCCTGAAGCAGTGCCAGAAACGTTACTGGCTTAGTGAGCACTTAACACTATAAGAACTGAACGCCAATAGTTTCAGGACACTGAAACAAGAAAGGACGCCTAATGATTAACTTCTGACCTGCTGACCTGTTTTGAAGTCAGGCAGAGCAGCCCAGGCACTGGAAGCACAGCAGGAAGTATGCAGTGCTAGTGTTGGCGGGTAGCTTCTTTAGAAATGGCTTCTCAGTTAAATGTAACCAAGGTTCTGTTTGCCTCAAACACAATTGAATAATTAAACTGAAAACAATGTTGAAATTTTGTTTGAAAAGTGAGGGGTGGAGATGTAATGGAAAAATAGCTCTATAGAGCAAAGTTCGGCTGAAAAAGAGGAGAAAGGACGCAGGGTAGACTGCCATAAGGACCAGGACAGCAGTTCCCTGCTGCCCTGGCATCTCTTAGACAATCCCTGCCGCGTGGGAACTGTGAGAAGCTCTACATGTGGAGTCCTGGGAGTTGCTTGGCACTGATCTGACATCTTGTTGTTGGCAGCTGGCACCTATGCCCCAGCCCTCTCTGCCATTCCCTGCTTCCTGCATCACAAGTGTATTACAGGAGCAAAAAGAAGCCATGGGTGGCCCAGCTGCTCTTCATTCTGCTCTCCTGAATTGCTATAGCAGTGACATAGAGAGCTGACTGAAGAACAACACACTGTTCAAGACTGTACTGACCGCTAGTAATGCTTTTGCACATGCACACCCTTTGTTGCTGATCTTGCTTCCCCAAATGTTGCATTTCTTCTTCCAGACAAATACCTCCTTTGAGATCTAAATGGTGAATCACAGTTTTAGTAGCATATAGTGTCTACCACATGAAACTCATGCTATCACTTGAAAAGATACTGGAAAGAGACTGACACAATCTGGAAGCATCACACTGCATCTAAGATGATGTAGCCAAAGAATATTGGAGTAGCCCCTGGAAGAAGACCTGCAAAGCTCACTGAAAAGACTTGCCAAGAATGATACAGTTTAAAGAGTAAAAAAGGCCATGACTGATTTGGTCAACAAGGCTGCCCTTGCTGGGGAGAAGGGATTCCCCCAAGGAGCTGTCAGAAGTCCTTTCTCAAACACTGACTGCTGTGGTCTATTTGTGTGTGACAAAAACAGAGCTGAGGAAGAGCGTAGGAGAGGAAGCCACAGATGAAAGAGCTGAAGAACTCTATTTGCAGGGATATATTCAGAAAATGTGTTTCAGGACCTTAAGAGAGCTTTAAAGTTTTTGAAAGCATGAATTTCTACACTGAAGATTTTCATTAATACAGAAGAATATTCTTAGTGTATGATCTTCTTAGCAACAAACTTATGTTATTTTTAAAAAGGAAAAATAAAACATTATAATCTACCAGGGCATATTTCTGAGAATAGTGACCTGGGGCACTGTGGGAGAATGCTCTATTCTCATGCCGTGTGGCAGCTTTTGGTGTACAGCTGTTCCTGTGGACCTCGTCATGGGACTTGGTTGCCAGGTGGAAGACAGCGATGCAGGTGATCATGATCTTATGTGGGTGTAGTCCAATACATTTGTTTATTTATTTACTTTGTGGTCCTGGGGATTGAAATAAGGACCTTGTTCTTGCGAGGTAAGCTCTTATTCTACTCAGCTATCTCCCCAGCCTCCCTAATATGTTTAGTTTTTTCTTAATTTTTGTAAAACCAAAAATATTCACAAACAAAAAATTAAAAATAAAAAGAATGTATAGAATATGGAATTTAAATGAAAATATAGTTGTATAGCCATACATTGCACTTGTGTTTAGGCAGTATTATTCTATCCAAAAGTTCCTAAAGTTTATGCAGTACATGTTTACAGTAAGCTAAGGACTATCTGTCACTGAAGAGATTACTTTTGCAATAAACTCAGCATAGCCTAATTGTGCCCTGTTCATGCAATACGCATAGGGTAGGGCGCCATCCTGAGAGTCACGTCTTTCCCTTATTCACTGGCTGTCTCACCCAAGAAGGCCTCCATCCTAGAATGTCATTTGGGGAAGAGTCCTACACAGGTTTATTTTTTTATTTAATCTTTTATCCCACACTTTTATTATGTCTTTTCTATATTTACATACCAAATGTTTACTATTGTTAAAATTATGAGGACTGGTGAGATAGCTCAGGGCACTAAGTGACCACTTTCGCAAGGGCAGGGACCATGGTTCTATCCCCAGTTGTGCATGCCACACTGGCCCCTTTCCCAGGGGCTCACTGAGCCACTGACTGAGTCTGGATGTAGTAGTGCATGCCTGTAATCCCAGTGATGGGGAGGCTGAAAATGGGAGGATTAATATGAGTCTGAGCTGCATAGTGAGAATCTGTACCAAATACATGAATGAAACAAAAATTGTGTACATGAAATCCAATGAAGTTGTGTACAGGTTTGTAGCCTAGAGGACTAGGCCACATCATGTAGCATGTGTGGACCACACACTATGACATTGAGGCTTGCATAAGAATAATCTGTGATGTTCACATAATCATCAAATTGCCTCGTAAGGTATTTGCTAGAATCTATCATTACTGCTAAGTAATTCTTGACTTTAATTAAAAAGGCAACAGTATCTACTTGCCCAACACTGGGTATATACTGACATCTGGCCTATTGAGGATGGCTCAATATCTTTGGCTAACAAGACAACTCACCCTTGATTTCCACTTTTGTACCACAAAATATTGTAGCTGAGAAATAATTAACTCATTATTTCTCCATTTGGCTTTGTTGTCAAGTGTTACCATACAACTTATCTTTACCAATAGACTCTAAGCACACTGCCTTAATGTCCTATGAATTGGGTATTATATCAGTGTTTTACTAGAAAATAAAAGAATATGCTATACAAATGTATAAGGAATTACAAGAGCAACTGAAGACAATCACCTCAGAGTCAAATGCAGCAGGCATCCGGACACTGGAGACTGGGGGCTTCAGCCCCAGGGCCGAGTTCGCTTCAGTGTCCACATGCAGCTCCATGTCAGGAGGCCAACTGGTCTCAGATGGAAGGCTGAAGAGTCTCTGCCTGAAAACTGAAGGATCCAACGTGGAAGCTGACGAGTCTGTGCTAGAAGACAGCAGATGGCACCCAAAGCTTGGAGCTCTTCTGAAGAACAGAAGGAAATCTGCCCTTCCTCATTTTCCCTTTGCCTAGTCCAGGTGATGATCCACCCTCGAGTGGGTCCCCAACACCTTAGGGTGCAGAATTGCTAAGCCGACCTAGCAAAGTTTCTTATTTCTACAATCGCCTTATCGACTACTGATCATAGTGACAGAATGGGGAAGCCGTTGGCATAATCCCTATAAGTCCTCCTGCTCTGCTTATCCTTCTGGAGCCTGAATACAGAATTTTTTTTCCCCAAAGGAACTTTTTTTGGTCTTATTTTTACTATTTTCTTTTTTGGAACCGAGAATCGAACTCTGGACCTCGTGCTTGCTAGGCAGGCGCTGCGCCACTGAGCTACATCCCCGGCTCCTGAATACAGATTTTTAACAAGCCTAGTTTTTGGTTTAGTCATTACTGAAATTATCTAACTCTCATGTACCTAATATCATTTACAGTTAGTGACCTTTTCATCATTGTGAAAAGTATCTGAGATATTTAATCTTAAATATGAAAGGTTTATTTTGGTCTTGTAATTGGGAGATTTCAGTCAAAGATTTGTTGGTATCACTTTGGGGCCTGTGAGAAGTCAGAAGGTCTGGGGAGCCTATGTGGTAGAACAGAGCTGCTCTCTCTCTGTGTCTGGGGAAGCAGAGAGGGAAGTGCTCAGATGTCCCCAATAGCACAGCCCCCCGAAATCTGACTTCCTTCAAGAGGGTCCCACTGCTGAAAGCTTCTATGACTTCCTTGCATATTCATAGGTTGATGAACAAGGCTTCACCTCGTAGACACATGCAAGATGTGAGAGATCCAAGTTACAGCAAACGCCAGAGCTAACAAGGTGAAAGTGATCATCCCGTTTGTTGATAAAAGGAGACTCTACAATTTAACTAAAATAACTAAGCATTCACCACAGTTCTAGGCACTGTTTCACTTATGGTAGTGTGAATCACATTTGATAACCTGCAACCTCTCAGTTTTAGTATTGACTATAATAGTAATTGTTTTTTTAAAATGTTTTATTTTGATCATTATATAGAAATGATACTTCATTATACTTACTATGTCTAAAAAGTCTCTGATGGCGTGTAATTTACTGTTTCTCAATATGGTTTAAGCCTTATGTTAAAACTGTCTATTTCAACAAAATGATTATTAAGACTAGTAAAAATAAAACACTATTTTCTTCTAATTCATATGGTAGACTTTCATTCCATAGGAGCCAAAGGACACTGTAATTCACACCTCATGGCCACCTCAAGTTTTGCTGTAAGGTTGCTAACAGTCTGATCACAGGACCGTTGAACATGGACCAGGCCCCATGTGACAAGAGCTGTGATGGTGCTTCCCTAAATCAGTGCCAGCACATCTGTCATTTACATAAAAATAGGTTGTGTCCTTACTCGTAAGGAGTTCTGCTATCATTTAAACTTGGCTGTATTACCAAAACTGAGTCTGACACCACAAAATCACCACAAAGGGACAAGTATGGTCACTGTTCCTCTTAGATATCTTCCCTTCTATCAGGAAAACAGCTCCACTCTTCCTGTCACTCAAGGAAAAAGAAAGACCGACAGGTCATCTGTAAATATTCACTCCCTCTTTCTTCCGTACTTCATCCACCAGGAAATACTACTGGCTCTCTTTCTAGAAAGGAGTTTTCCTTTCTGCAGACCATTCTCATCTCTCACACGCATCGCCAAACAACCTCCTCACCACTCAGCCGCTGCTACCTCTTCCTCCTCCTTCTCCTCCTCCTCCTTCTTCCTCTTCCTCTTCCTCTTTTTTATTGGGTGAACAATAATTTTGAATTGATGAAAAACTAAAGTGATAAGAAGTATGACTAGTAAACAATAATCATTAAGTTCTACTCAAATTCTGTGTTTTCTTCTTTTCATATCTAAGCCAAAAAATAAAATAATAGATTATTAGCTAGTTGTTTGTTGTTCTGTCAACAAAACTTCATAGTTTAGTTGTCTCAGAACATTAAATATTTACATTTTTGAAAAAAAAAAAAAACAATTTTTATGTTGACTGAAAAGGCTAATTTAATCACTGGCACTGGTCAGATTTAGAGTTTCTTTTTCCTTTCATGCCACCCTGGGATTTGGTTAATTCTACACGTTAAGGTTTCATTTTAGATCTTGCCTGTACAAATGCAGCCTGCAGAGAAGTTGCCTGTGCGGTAAGCCCACTCGTGATACCTTTTGATTCACCGACTTGCAAAAGTGTTTCTGCTTCATCTTTCACTTCACCTTCTGAAAGTGTTTCCCTCTTACCTTTAAGTCTTTATACTTTGCCTCCCACTGAGTGATTACATTTTTTAGCTTCTGCATTTGGGCATCTTTCCTCTTCTTCACTCTGTTATTCTTCTTCCTTTTTTCTCTGTTTTTGTCATTTGTAGTTGTTTTGCTTCCCACAGTTTGAGACATCCCAGTATTCCAGTCCTTGCCCTTTCTAAGCTCAGAATCAGAACCACTGTCGCTATCAACTTGTAAGCAGTCAAAATGAGAGGCCATTGTGGTGACAGAAAAAAAGAGCCACTGAGGCCTGGTGCAGTTTTCTTTTCAAGTGCTTCTGTCAACATTGATTCTTCAATTCCTAGGGAGCCCAGTTCAGCCACAGACTGGAGCCGCAGACGAATGAGCTATCTATTCACCTACTTATTCCCCATGTTTTGCTTGCAGTGAACAGCTTTGTAAGTTCCACAAAGCATGTACTCTAACTCAAGCATCTTTTCACTTACCCTCAGCACTCACACCCTCACTTCTCATAATGGCCCACGTTTCCCAGGCTCACTTTGCCTATTCACCCCATATCGAGAGCCATCCTCAATTGCTATCTATGGAGCCCTGCTCATTCTATTTTTCTACAGCTCTTCATTACGATTTCATTTACTGCTATAATATAACTCCCTTGTCTCTTGCACTGATAGCTTTTCTCCATTCTCTAATAGCAAGCTCCAAAAGAAGTGTTTAGTCATTTATTTTTGTCAACATTATTCCTAGCATATAGTCGAACTGACTACACCAACTTTGTAAGGAACTGATAGGCAATGCTACATCTCCCTCTGTGGTAACATAAGATATAGTATCTTCTTTGTAATAGCTTCTCCCCCATGTGAAGAGCATAACCCAGAGGCCTGCTGACACAATGACAGCTCATTCTAGCATAACAGGGAAAGGACATATGTGTGCTACATATTCATCACTTAGGAGTAATGAATTAAAATACTTTAATTTGAACATTCATTGTTTTGATAATTTCCAATGTTTTGTGGAGGAAAAGAAAGAAGGAAATTAACATAATAAAATGCCCTAACTTATCTACAAATCAGTGCTAAAGCACAAACATAGAAATACAGTGATTTCTTTTTCATCTTAAAAAACTTTGAAAAATATCTTTTTACAGATGCCATTTATCCCGTGACACATTGCTGAAGCCTTCATGAAACTTCTTTTCAAATCTAATACAGTTAAAAAAAATACAATATAATTCCCAGGTAAAGTAACTTCATTAAACATCTGAAGGAAAAAAAAATGTAAAAAAATTCTAGAATATGATGGTAATGATAGTGCTAAATATTATATCAACAAGATAAATATTCATAAGAATGAAAAATTTCATATACTATTTTAGAAACCAGCTTCATTAAAATGTTCAGGTAGTATTCTCATTTATTTTTGCAATATCTAGCCTCACCAGGACATTCTCTACAACAGAGCAAGCTTTGAAGTTCACAAAATTTGATTCAACATTGGCATATCAACTTGACTTCAAAGGGCTTTGCACTCAGTGAAGAATTTCAAGAAAGACATGAACTTCAAGACAGAAGGAGAATCTACACTTCCTGTGATATCTGACTTCAGAGTACCTGGTAGCTTCAACAAAATTAGGTACATCCGGGTCTCAAGCACAGAAACTTGAAATTAGAGTTCATGTCACATGGAGCATTTCTTTTTAATTTTCTTTTTTTATATATTTCAATAATTTAATTGAAAATGAAGTAGCAATGAGATAGTTTCAAACAGGTTGCTAGTACAGTTATAATAATTAATACATTGCATATTGCTGTCTTTGTAGTAATTGTTCCTTGTACAAGATGCAGACATGACATCTTGACTAAACACTATTAGTTCAAAACCTTCTCATTGAACTAAGAGAAAGTATTTTATGCTCTTTTGTGTATACAGATATATATATATATATATATATATATATATATATATATATATATTATATCACAAAATAGTTCATTTATATACCGTTTTTTTGTTTTCTGTTTGTTGACTATTGTAATGTAACAGTACTAAAACTACAATTTTTAAGTTTAGTGTTTTGGAGGTGACACTCTGGTGGAGCACACATTTATTTCCAAATAAGAAACAACATTGGCATAAAATTACTTCCTCATCTTGCAGCCCTGGTTTATCAATCTCCTTTTCACCTCTCACACAAATGCTTTACTTTAAAACCAGCTACTTATCATGATCATGAGTTTAGGAACTGCCTTTCATTTACTGTTAATTTTATTTAACATTTTGTTCATTTCAGTGAAGTTTAACACTTAAAATGACAGCCTGAAAATTCCTATCAGAGAATTTTGTCAGTGTGCTTCATTTTATTTTCTTCCATACGGTTATGCCATTCTCTTCCCATCCTTTACCATTTCTCTTACTCTAACTCAAGGTAGTATTTTAAGATTTATGCTTACAGTGGTGATTCTTATACTACAAGGCCTATGGAAGTGTTCGGTAACTTTGCAGATCTTCCTGCTACTTCTAAAACTACATGTTTTCCTATCTTCACCTGTGTGTGTTAATGACTGTAATTGTTTTCCATTTTCCAAACATCCTTCTCTCTGATTCAATTAAAGAAAAGTATTGTATTATTGCAAACTTTTTACTTATATGTAACACTTATTAGGAGAGACAAAAGGGATGGGACTAAATTTATGATTAAAAAGTTCTGTAGTTTGAGGGGATTTATACTCCATCGCTCATCAGCATATATAATTTATATTGTAAAGAATCCTTTTATATACATATTTCCTTCAACTTTCATAGCAATTCTACATATTTTCAGATTTAAATAATGATTTTCAAAAAAAGTCACAGGACCATCCTTCTATTAATGCTGTATATGGTTAGCTTTCTAAATTTCTGTATAAAATATGTAATTGTTTATTCATTTAAAAAATTTTTTTCTTCATATTCTGTAGGAAATTTGAGTTTAATATATCAATATTTGGAAAATACCTGTTCCATGTTATACCTAAGATACTTTATATTCAGACAGCTAGTTAGGTTAAACCCAACTGCATATGTAGGGTAATAATAAGCTTCTCTTCTGGGGGGTTAACAGCTTAAGATTGGAAACCAAAACTTAGAGAAAAAAAAATGCTGCAAGGACAGCCAACATTTTGGCCCTAGCCTTTCCTGGTCAGTGAAGAATCAGGACATAGGAGAACTTGTACTGTAACATCCTGGAACTCAATTGTGTCCCAAATTTTCTGATCAAGGAGATTAAAGTACCACAGAGGAAAGTGTTCGATGATGTAGAATGTTCCTAAGGAGAGTCACACACAGGGAAAACATTCTCTCAGGCTTTCATAGAGAGCAGATTGGTCAAGCAATAGCTGTGACTCATCCACATGGCTGAAACTGACAAAGGATCTAAAACTGTGGTTCAGGGTTCCAGGTTAAATTCCTAGGGATCTTGACTGACCTTATCAGATAAAAAAGTTACATTTCTTGTTATATAGGTCTTACTTTATCTTGCTCTTAACCATCTAGAAGAAAAGTATAAAAATTAGGTATAAAAAGTAAAGTCATAGTAATATGCTAAACTATAAAACGCTCAAGTCAACAATTTCTGACATTGCCAGTCCTATGGACAACCCAATACTATTATGGACTACTGGACTATACTGGAATAGTTTTGATAAATTCACACAACTACAATATTTAAATGACAATGGAATACTCTTCTCTGACAAAACTAAACAAGAACGGGGGATACAAATGAATGATCATTTAGTGTCTGTACATCCAAAATAGTTAGGATGGATATACAGCTATGTTCTTTTAATTCAATGAATAAAAAGACTTGTTCTAATAGTATTTGTGGACAGGATATCATGTCTGCATCTTGCACAATGAATAACCACTAAGACAACAATATGCAATGTATTTATTATTGAAATTGTCCTAATTGGTTTTGAAACTCTCTCATTACTATTTGTTTCTCAATAAAATTGTTAAAAAATAGATAAATAATTATTTTCAGATTTATTAACGTGCTTACATATACCTTATGAGTTATGACATTTAAAGATTGATATCCAATAAAGAAATTCTAACAAGGACTTTGCGTTTAACTCTTTTTACCGATGACGCAGTGCTTAGTGAAAGTAATCATGTAAGAACCATGTATAGCTCAGATTCATGCTCCTGGGGCAAAGATATCTGACACTGATGCTGTAAAGGTAAAGTGAGGTGTATTTTTATTAAAATTTTTAAAGGTTTCAGTCCCTGGCTGGATGAAAAGCAGAAACATCAGGGCAAGATGTGGTGAAGCAGGGTTGATTGCTGGACAGCACTTTGTAAGAAAGGACAAAAGAAACTGGGCCAGAGAAGAAGTGCCTGAAACCAGCTACTGTGGAGCTATGTCCACGAGATCCACTCCCTACAGATAGGCCCTACTTCCTGGTGATGCATTGGCGAGGGGCCCATCCACTGGCTAGCAGTTGATGAGTTTGGCAACCTCACAATCCAGGCAACTTTCAAGAGTCTTAGACCAGTCAAGTTCACAGTTAACAATGTCTAACATGTACATGAAAAGTAGGAGGAGAGTAACAGGAAATTCAGGAGAACATTCAAATGTTCGAGTTAGCTAAGTGAGCTGGCAAAGAATGAAATGAGGTAGTAATGAAAACAATGGACATTTCTTCCAAAAATAGAGATTATCAAACAATAAACAATAACAGAGAAAGTAATAATTATTTAGCCCACACTGACTTTGAAGATTCTATAGGATGAAGTGTCTACTATCAATGAATATTTGAGGCCAGTGCTCATATATATGTACACACTTTGCTGATTATGTTTGCATGAGGCACATTGGAAATTCAAAATTTGACAAAAACTGTCCAAGGAATTTCATACTGAAATGATCTTAAAAATTAGTAAAAGAAATAAACATGAACTTATCCAAAAGACCAAT
>PVKA01022119.1:0-19270 GCA_004027165.1 Ctenomys sociabilis
TGGATGGATGGATGGATGATAGAATGGATGATACAATAAAATGATGGATGGATGATGTTTTACTTATTCTCTTGTTGCTGGGACAAATACCTGACACTCAAAATGAGAGAAGGAAAGGTTTATTTAGCTCACAGTTACTGGAGGTTTCAAGACCTGGAGGAGAGGCTGGGGCACTGTCATATGCAGGATGACCCTCTCCACACCTCTGAGAGAACCACCAGGCCTGGGTGAGGGGAAAGGGAAGCCCGTGCTGTCAGTTTGATGGTTTGCAGCTTTCTGGCCCTGCCCCAATGCCCCACCTTGGTCCTCGAGCCCCGCCTACCGCATGATTTACATGAGGCTTTGGGGGGACAACTAGATACAAACTATAACACGATACATGGAATGATGGATAGATGGATGAATGTGTGTCTGTCATAAACAACACCCAGGATCCCTGGAGGGAAATCTAGAGGAGGTCTTCCTCGCGATTTCACAGTGCTATTCTCACCAGCGTGTTAGGGCGTGGGAGGTGGTGAGTGGGGCATCTATAATCAGGTTCCTTTGCATCCCCTGAGCAAACAGGCCCTACTTTTTTGTTTGGTTTTGCTTTTGAGTCAGGACTTTTGAGACAGTCCCAGGCTGGCCTTCCTTCATATAGCAGGCCTCCTGTCTCAGCCTCCCAAGAGCTGGGGTTACCCGTGTGCACCACCAGGCCCCCCTTCTCACCATTTCACGGTGTGCTCCCATCTCTGTCCCTCATTCTCATTTCCCAGCCATCTCCTAGGCCTAGTGTTCCCTCTCCGGAGCGAAGACAAGCTGAATTGACTCACTGCAAGAGAAGAGGGCCAGGCTTCACTCCTGGGTCTCTGGTCGCCTGGTCATTCTGCATGTGCAGGAACGGAGCAGAATGAGCCCAGAGAGGCTGGGAATGTGCCCCCCGCCCCCAGTGCTCTGGGCTTGTGTCCTAGGAGCAGGCAGGGGCCAGGCCTGGCTGCCAGGAGCTGCTGGTGGGCCTCGTGGTGGTGGGAGCTGGAGGGTGACAGCAGCAGCATCGGAGGGCACATCCTGTGGCACGCACACACTCATCTGTTGGCAGCTTCTGAGAGAGAGCCTGGAGCGGAACAGACTCCTCTCTTGCCCCTCAGGGTCAGCTCGGCAAGAAACCCGCAGGACCGCTGGGAGACTCTCTAGGCTGCCTGGGTGGGTGGAGCCGCAGCTGTGCGAATCCTCACCAGGCTCCTAGCGTCCCCCTGCAGCCTCCAAGCGGTCAAAGCCACACATTCTCCACTGCTCGCGCTGTGATGTTGGGCAAGCCACGCTGCCTGTGCAGTGGGCAGCCTACCCCATGAGCACAGGAAAGTGAGTCCTGCGGGGGCTAGCGCGCGTTTGGCAGCTGAGCAATGCCTCTTCCTTCTCCTGTTGGGAGCCAGCAGGTCAGAGAGGCTGAACTGGACCTTCAGAAAACAAGGCCTTGGGGACCCTAACTCTGAAGAAGGGCCAAGGGACTCTATCTTGGTGGGGACTCTTTGGCGCCCTCTTCTGGCTACAGGCACCTGCCTCAGGAAGTGAGGGGGAGCGACACCCCCAAGGCAGGAAATCTAGACAGAACTCGAGTCTCCCAGGCCAGCACTGTCGCCCGTCACCCTTCCTTTCGTCCTTCCGTCTCCTGCCTGCAGGTCACTCTTGCCCCAGCCCAGCCCAGCCCATGAGGCACTTCAGATGTCTTGTTCGTGGTAAATTCAATGAGTCCCTTGGTGTCATTCCCAGACAGTGAAATCGGCAGTGCCAGCCGCCAGGCTTGGCTGCCAGGAGCTGCTCTGGCTTCTGCTAAGGGCAGGACACAGGGAGAGGCTGAGAGCCCAAGGGCAGCTGGGTCACCCCAGGCCAGCCCGGGGGCCGGGACAAAGCTCCTCTTCCCTGGAGGATCTTGGCAGAGTAGCAGAGAGTGGCAACCCACCCAGACCCATCCCTGCAGCCCTCCAGTTCTGCCCTCCAGCCCATCACCCCCTGCCTCATCACCCTCCCCACAGTGCTGTGCTCCGGTTGTCTCTCTGCCTGGAACCTTCCTCGGTGGCTTCCCTTGTCAATTTTCATGCCACCTACTAGGCCAGACACTCTGACCACTGCATCCAAGGACGCTAACTCCCCACCTCTCTGAGCTCTGCACTCAGTCAGTGCTGGCACTCTGCTCATACCCTGGTCACCCTCACTCTGCAGCCACTGTGTCCCCAGCCCAGTTCCAAATCTCGATGCACGATGATTGGCTGGCTCCATAAGTGCTGTTGAATGAGCAAATGAAAAAAAGGGGATCGATGAATGGATGGATAGATGAAGAGATGAATGAATGAATGAATGAATGAATGAATGAATGAATGAATGAATGAATCTAGGGGCAGAAAGTCCAGAAACATTAGTAAATGACTCTGCCTGTGACCTTGGACAACCCTCCTAATTATCTGTAGCTTCTTTCCCCCAATCAAACTCAAGAGACAGACCCAGAGGCCCCAGAGGCCCTTCTGTCCCTGGAATCTGCAGGTTCCTGCTCACAGGAGAGCAGTAGCCCCAGGCAGCTTGAAGACATAAGGAGGAAGGCCAGCCCATAACGTGACACATTTCATCCCACTGGGAAGATGGACTTGGGGTCAGGACGCAGGAGACCTGCATTTTAGTCCCAGTTCTCCCTGTCACTCAGCAAGTCATTTTGTGACTCTCTGGGCCTCGGTTAAGGAACCCGGCCAAGGAGACAGTGATGGCAGCATTTGTTCCCTGGTGGCTGAGTGCTGGGGGTAGGGGTGGTAGCTGGAGCCCCCTCTCCTCCCCTCTCACTCCCAGCCAAGTTGTCCCCCTTCAGACAAGTTTGCCTGCTCCATTCCACTCTCCGCTGCTTCTCCAGTCTCGTCACTCTGGCCTGTCCCTGTGTGTGGCCTGTATTCCATCCCCCCACCAATGTATGAGCCCCCTAGAGGCACTGCCGGGTCTGGAAATAAGTGAATGAACACAGGCATGAGGAAATAAAGGAGCAAACTCAGAGCTCCCAGTCGGGAAACAGCCAGCCTCTAGGAAGCCAGCTGCTAGACTGGAGCTTCCTCTTCTGCATGCCTCCTCTTCCTCACGGCCAGCCCCACCATCTGTACGCCCGTCTCTAACCCAACTTCCTCTCCCTACAGTTGCCCCCAAAGGGCCCAAAATTGTGATGACGCCCAGCAGAGCCCGAGTTGGGGACACAGTGAGGATCTTGGTCCATGGATTTCAGGTCAGCCTCTCTGAGCTTCCGGGAGGGTTGGCAGACAGAGGGACACCCGTGGGGCACCAGCATCCCGGGGAACAGCCCCTCCACCCTTGCCCTGTTGCCCAGATGCTGCCCAGGGGCTGCTGGTGACCCTCATCTCCTGCCTGAGCAATGGCAGGACGTGGCTGCCACAAGCCAGGGCCAGGGGCTCATGTGTGTTTCACTCCCCAACCAGAGCTCAGAGCTAGAGCTCACCCATCCTTGTGTTCCCTTTCCCAGCAAGCAGTCCTGGAATGGAACCCAGGACCTTCACACTGAACTGCATCCCCAGCTCTCTTTTGACTTTTATGTATTTAATGTTGAGACTGGGTCTCACCAAATCACTAAGTTTCCCGGACTGGGTTGGGATTTATAATCCCCACTCCTGCCCCAGACTCCCAGGTGCTGAGATTGCAGGCACACCCCACTGCGCGGAGCTGTGCTTTCCCAGCCTAAAACTTCCTCAGCTCCTGGGGTCTGGGCAGCCACTTCCAACCCACTACATGTGAACACTGGGCCTGCCCCAGCCACCCTGCCTCCAACACCCTGGCAAAATGCCCTGTGACCCCTCCCTTCCTCCTCCACCCCACAGAACGAGGTGTTCCCAGAGCCCGTGTTCACGTGGACGCGGGTGGGGAGCCGCCTCCTGGACGGCAGCAGCGAGTTTGACGGGAAGGAGCTGGTCCTGGAGCGGGTCCCCGCCGAGCTCAACGGCTCCATGTACCGCTGCACGGCCCAGAACCCGCTGGGCTCCACCGACACGCACACCCGGCTCATTGTGTTCGGTATGCGCGCTTAGAGGGGGCTGGCAGGGACCCAGGGGCTGGGTCCCAGAGCGAGGAGCAGCAAGAGTCCAGGTCACCTGAATGCCTCCCGCACAGATGCAGTGTGGCTCCCTGGTTAAATCTATAACGACTTTGGAGTCAGAAAGACTTGGGGGTTCAACCCCAGCTCTGCCCCTCAGCAGTCTCCCCATCAGCACAAGAGCTGCCACCCCTGGGAGCCAAGTGGCTGCCCTGCATTGCTGCTCCTGGCCCCACCTAGGAGCCAGGCAGAGGCCTGCCCTTCCCGGGATCCTGCCTTATGTCTGTTGTGTTTCTTTCCTGCAGAAAATCCAAATATTCCAAGAGGAACAGAGGACTCCAACGGTAGGTCTCCACCCTCAGGACTACTTGCTTAAGAGTGAGAGGCTTTCAAGGACCCAGGAGGCTCTGGCCACCCTCCAAGTTGCCCAGCTGCAAGGCGTCACCCCTCTCCCACTCTCAGGCAGGCACTGCCATCCAGTCAGGCAGAGTCAAAATCCAGAATGGTCAGAAGGGACCACTGAGGCAATCAAAGGGACTCAGCACCACAAAGCAGCCGGCTGAGACTTCAAGAGCCACCATCAGCATCTCAGCCCCTCACAGCCAGCAGTCTCGGCCTGGGGGGGGGGAGGCATGGGGGGCGTGTCCAGTTCTGACCAATGGGCTGGCTCTCTGAGTGTCTGGACCACTCCACTGGACAGCTGGGAACCCATACCGAGGCCCTGGCAGGGGCCCTGGATGTCTTTCTAGGCAGAGCACCACCCCCAGGAATGCATGTGGCCCTGGCTCCCTGCCGCCCCATACCCAATGAGCCAGTTGCACGGCTCACAAGGGGCGCTCCTCCCCTAGTCACCCCTGGGTGACCATATGGGCCTCCAGGAAGCCGCACCTGGCTGGGCACGCTGTCGCTGATAGCCGGCGGCAGGAGGCAGAGCTGGGCCTGCCGCTCCCAGGCTGCTCACCCAGCGCGCCCCGGGACGCCCGCGAGGTGAGGCCATCTGCCGGCCCTGACACCGTCCCCGCCCCCACACAGGCTCTGCATCCGGCCCTGCTGGCGTCCGACTCCCCCTGGTGCTTGCCCTGACAGTGGTCCTGGAGCTGACGTGAAGGTGCCGGCCCCTCCCGGCGCTTCTCCGGCACTGACATCTCGGCGACTGGTTTTCATTTCTTTTCTAAACAACTTCCAGTCTCGTTCTTAGTCTCTCTCCGTCTGTGTCTTGGCTTCTTCAGTCAGTTTAATTAAAACAAACAGACCGATTTTCCCCACCATCAATGCACGGTTCTGTATTTCTCCTGTTCTGTAGCAGCCAGTGGGCACCTGCTGGCATCAGTACCACTAAGGGGGTGACAGAGGAGACAAAGGGCCTGGGACTCCCTGAAGAAAAGCAGGTATGAGGCTCACATCTCACTTACATCCTGATAGCAAGGAGTAGGAAGTGGTCAGAGGCTCTGAAAATCCTTCAAGGATAAGTATAATAGTCAGCTATTGCCAAATTAATGCTGCGTAACAAAACAGTCCCATACTCTCACTCGCAGGCCACCAGTGTTGGTAGTTGAGGCTGAAATAGCTCAGCTAACCTTCATGGGTTGGTGTGTCCCATGGGTGTTTGTTTTGGAGCGCAGGCTAAAATAGCAGCGGCTGTCTAATATTTGATCCTCTTATAGTGTGTATTAGTCAACTTTTCATGCTATAACAAAATGCCGAAGCTAACTAACTTACAGAGAGAAAAGGGTTATTTGAGCTTATGGCTCTGAAGGTTCCAGTCCTTTGGACCTCTGATGAGAAAGGACATCGTGGTGGGAGCACACACAGAACAAAACCACTCACATCACAAGGCAGAGAGCAAATAAAGGGGACAAAAACATCTGGGTCCCACAAGCCTCACTGAGGCCAGCCCCTACTGACCTGCTTAGGTCATCTGCCACTAGGCCCCGCCTTTTAAAGGTACCACCACCTTCCAGTACAGCCAGACATTAAAACATGGTCCATTGAGGACATTCAGTATCCAAATAATATCCTAGTGGATCATCCAAGCTCTAGAAAGAAACCCAAAGTATGCAGGCCATTTAAATTCCACTTGTGTCATCACGTCCAGGAACACCCTTCTAGCCAAGCACACCACTTGGCCAACCTCAGCCAAGGGGACACATAAATCAGTGATACAGGTTTACCAGAATATTCCATGCAACCATCACAAGACTCCATGTGCCACCCAGCTGTCAGCTCAGAAGGAAGGACTCAGAGCCCCTGGGGAGGCACAGACTTGAGGGCTGGGCAGGGATGGCAAACCTTTCAGAGGCCAAGTGTCCAAACTGCCACCCACAGCCCACTTACTTATCACAAAGGGCCAACACTTCAATTAAATCTGTACACTCAGGTTTTACTTTAGGGGGAAAAACCCTCCACATTAGTCTTTGGTCTTAAAAGAAAAGCAACACATGAGCCATAGGTGCGTTGCCATGGGTATGGAGGAAGCCACACTACAGCAATGTGCTTGACCCTGTGTTTTACTGGATTAACACAATATAAATTTATTTGGGGCCCATAAGAAGCCCAGGGTAGTTAATCAGTCTCCTTCCATCTTGACTGCATACTGGATTAGGTGGCTTCTAAAATGCTCAGCACAGGAAAGAGGGCTGGAGGATCACTGCATGGGCAGGATAACGGCCCCACCAAAGGCATCTGTGTCCTAATCTCCAGATTAGGAGCCTGTGACCACGCTGCCTTCTATGGGGAAGACGGTTTTACTGATGCGATCAAGTTCAGAGTCTTAAGATGCAAATGTAACCCTGGACTACTCAGGGAACCCAGTGTAATCACAAGGTCCTTAAAAGAGGGTAAAGTTCAGAGTAATAGAGGGACATGTGACCATAAGAATGAAGAGGGAAAAGATGCAAGATAGAGGCCACCAGCCAAAGGATGCAAGGGGTCTGGAGGCTGAAAAAGTAGACTCTCTCAGAAGAGTCTCCCAAGGGACCAGCCCTCCTGGTACCTTAGCCCCACCCATCAGATTCATTTTGGACTTCTGACCCCAGTACAAGGATAAATGCTCATTCTCTTAAGCCGCTGAGGTTTTGGCAGCTTATTACAGTGGTATTTGGTGAACTCATAGTCTCATAAGGGTAGGATCAACAGCCAGGTGTCCACAGCCGGTTGGCCAGGGTTGGTCACGTGGTCTGATCTAGCCACAAGGGATGCTGGGAAATTCCGTCTTCCTGCGCAACCTGGAAGAAGTAGGTTGCGAACTCCGGGCACTGTGCCTGCCACGGGGGCAATGGAGTCTGTGCAGTGATCATGTTCGCATCCACTATGCTCAGGCCGGGGAGGCCAGAGGAAGGGACGGTTGAGGGCAGGCCATTCCGGCAATGAGCGTTCACTCTCCTCTGCCATTCAAATAACCTGGGCCTCTCCTTTTCCCAACACCTCTGCGCCCGGTGTGTCTCCCCCAGGTTAGGCAGATTATACAGAATCAGAAGCCCTACTCTTGAGTCAAAAGCTTGTATAACCTCAGGGCCAGGCGCACCAAGCTGGGACCAAGCCACTCGTGCAGCACCGCAGGCCTTCAGCGCCTGCCCAGCCAGGCCTGGATGCCCAAGTTGACTGGTTTTCGCACTGACCCAATCGTTGCCTTCGTACTTTTTCTCTGGAATTCCAAGCTCAGGTTCCATCCCCTCCTACGGAGATGCCTGGGCCACTGGTAATCCAATGTGCGTTGATGCGGCCACTCCTAACACGTGGGCGACCTCTACAACAGTTTCTGTGTCCATCCTTCGCTTCTGGGGGGGCAATACCACCACCAGCCTAGTTGCGTGGGCTAAGAATTTGGTTTTGTTTTGGTTTGTCGCCTCCTCTCATCCCTCCGCAGCCAATCCGACGCTGGCTGGCGGTCCTCTCCGAGCTCACCCCGAGCCATCCCTTCTGTCGCTGCCCACTGCACAACCTAGACCAAGCCGCTCTGTGCCTGGACACCTGCCCTGGCCTCTCATGTGGGCTGAGGAGCTGCAGCCCACCACCATCACAGTTCAGTCTCCATAGCAGCCAGGGTCCTTCTAAACGTGGTTCACAGGACCGGAGGCGTAGCTCAGTGATGGAGCGCCTGGCCAGCGGGCGCGCGGTCCCGGGTTTCATCACCAGCACTGAAAAAGAAAAATATCATTCCATGGTGCCTTTCCACTCCCACCACATAGGACATAAATCCCAATCCTTTGCAAGTCACACAAGAAGCCAGGTGTAGTAGCGCGTGCCTGTGATGCCAGGTGTTCAGGAGGCTGAGGCAGGAAGATTGCTTAAGCCCAGGGATTTGGGGCCAGGCTGGGCTATGTAGCAAGACCCTATTTCCAAAATAAAAAAATCAGATAGGCTCTGGTCCTGCCTGCTCCTTTGTTTTGTCTGTCTAGCTGTCTGTCTGTCTGTCTCCCCACCCCCCATTTTATTCATACCACCTTTCTTTTTCTATAATTCTCCATCCTCCTTCCTGCCCTACGGCCTTGGCTGTCTGTGTGGCTGACTCCCTGCTGTCGGTCACAAGGCAGCTTAACCCCCACCTCCTCAGAGAGACCCTGTGACCGCCACACCCCCTCCGCAAGCCACCTTTAATTCTCCTCAGTGCACATCACCACCTGCTGCTTTTCCTCCTTCTTCATGTATATTGACAGTTTTGTCCTTCTACTCTGTGCAAAATATTAGCTTTGTGAGCACAGAGACCATGTGTGCATTGTTTAAGGCTGTAGCCTTGATTCTCAGACTAGTCTGGCTCATGGGAAATGCTCAAAAGTATTTACTGAATGAATCGATGAACAAATGAATGAATGAGTGAATGAATGAATGAATGGATGAATGAATGAGTGAATGAATGAATGAGTGAATGAATGAATGAGTGAATAAATGAATGAGTGAGTGAATGAATGAATGAATGAGTGAGTGAGTGAATGAATGAATGAATGAATGAATGAATGAATGAATGAATGAATGACCACCTCCCCAAGATCTCAGTGGGCTTGGCCCTGTTCTGGCCACCCAAGCTACAGATGAATAAGAGTCTGTTCTCCGGCATCCCACAGAACAGCGAGCCAGAACTGGGGAATGGGAATCCACGGTGAGGCATGCTCAGCACAGCCACCACCAGTCCCCACAGCCGTGGAGGTAGAGAGACTTACTTTACAGGTGAGAGGGGTAGATCAGATGCAAAAAAAAATCACAAGGCAGAGCTCTGAAGGATGAGCAGAGGTTGGCTAGGCAAAGAAGGGAGGAGAGTATTCTAGACAGGGAGACCAGCATGGGGAAAGGCTTAAAGGTGGGACGAGTCGGCCTGGATTTGGAGAAAAGGGAAATAACTGTATCAGAGCCTCCAAAATCAGATTCATTACTCAGGCATGTTTATTAGCCACTTGCCAGGGTCAAGGAGTGCAATGAATGCCACAAAGCAAACAGGTACATGTCCTATGGCTCTTGTATCAGCTATCAATGCTGTATAACAAATATGCCCATGATGCAATGCGTTCACACAACAGTTACTTGGTTGCCCCACTGGGCAGTGAGTGATGTGAGCCAGGTATGGCTGATCTAGTGGGGCTCCCTCTTGAGTCCACAGAGCTGGAAGGTCACAGTCCCTCGTGCTTGAGCAGAGAAGAAGAGAACTGAAATCCACCAGCCTGTGTGCAGTCTAGAAGAGATTGCACACTGTCATTTCCAGTGTACCTGAGAGGCCAGCGTGAGTCACAAGGCGAGTCCTAATACAAGAGACAGAGACACCAAAGCCCCTTCATGACTGGAAGGTCATAATGCGTGATAAGTGGATACAGGAAAGGAAGCAGAATTAAAGCTGTTTTTGCAGTCCACCGCAGCCCTAGCTTCTGACCCTGACGTCCTACAATCTTGATTTCTCACGCACCATCCTTATACTTATTTAAGCCCCAAAACCTCCTTGCAGAAATTTTTTCTTTTAAATATACTAGAAATAAATCCTGCATCCAACATGTTCATGCAGTCGCATTCCCCCAGCCGATGGCAGGCCTGCAGGCTATGCCTTTCGATGGCCAAGACCCTCAGATGGTCCCCCTAGGTGGACACGCAGGCCAGACCAGCGAGAGCAACGACACCCACTCTGGCACCGCAGCCTACCTCCTTCTTCCCTTCTTCCCCACAGCTCTGCTGACCTGGGCCAGCTGCTCTCTGCTGTCTGCAGCAGTTCTACGTCAGCCTCCGTCGCATAGTGCTTTTGTCTATTTCTCAAAAGGGGTTTTTGAAGCACTGATGTGTTCTCTCTCTCCCTCTTTCCCTCTCTCTCTCTCTGCCTTAATAGCAGAAAGCCCATGGAGGTGTGAAATTGGAGTTGCTTTGCCCTATTAAGAGTGTAGTCGTTGGGCTCCGCTGACCCCTGAAGTGCATTAATACCTCGGCAGCAAGTGAATGAACCGTGGAAAGTGACAGGGGACAGGCTTGGAGGGGGCCAGCTGGGAGGCCCGAGGGCCACCGTGGATGGGGCGGCCATGGCCTCTTGGCTCTGAATTTGAAGATTTTTAGCCTGGGGTTGGAGGAGGAAACAAGGGAAGAGGAACAGAGTGCTCAACCCAGAAAGTAAAGAAGGGGCTTATCTCTTCACTCAGTGGCTGGTTGGTTTATTCCACATAGACCAGGCTGGGCAGGCTTTGTCCTACATGGCCCCAACATTAAGACTGACAGACTTGGGGGAAAGATCTGCAGTTCCCTCACCTAGCTTTTGGAAGGGAGTGTGAAGATGCAAGAGACGCTCTGAAAAGGTGAGGGCCAAGAGGCCTCCAGGGAGTAAGGGCCTTGCAGCCAGGACAGAAGCCCCGTTTGGGTCAGGGGCTCTGGCAGCTTCCTGGGTGCCAGGCCACATGCCACAGGTCATCAGCACAGGAAGGCCCTGGGTTCTGGCCCCATGTACGTGGTCACCTGAGGTACACACAGGCAGGCGCTGCGGGCCTGCTCAGGTAGGTCCCAGATGCCACATCTCCACGGGGCCTCTTCCCCCATGTGTCCCGGCACTGCCCACACCCTACAGGTTTTCTGATGCGGCCTGGGCCAGCCGCCTCTGAGCTGCTGTGCCAAGGGGCCCTGATCCCTGTAGGTTCATGTGTGCCCATGACCGGGAGAGCACAGAGACCACTGCAGAGCCCTGCCTTGTAGGAGTAGGAGAGGCAGAGGGGGGAGAGTGGCGAGAGTGACAGGGAGGGTGGCTGTGGGGGAGGGGAGGGAGGGAGGAGGGGGCACCCAGGGCTGTGTGGGCACTGTGGATCCAGGATGGGGAGAGAAAGGCTCCTCAGGGGCTCTGCAGATGGAGAGTGAAAGGGGAAGGAGAGGAGGCTGGTAGGGGGAGTCCTGGGAGAGAAGTCTCAGGCTCTAGGAAGGCAGAAAGGGGCAGCATTCAGCACTAAAGCCTCGAGGTGAGAGAAAGTTGGAGGTGCGAGGAGCTGGTAGGAATGAGGAGGGAGAGGGCGGGGAGGTGGAGCCACAGCCCAGCCTGACAGGAGCAGGGGAGTTTTCCACAAAGCACTTAAGCTGTTTTGTCAGTGATTACGCCCTTGGCCTCCTCCAGGCCTGGAGGACAGCCTTGAGTGACGGGTGGAAGGAAATAGATGTGCAAAACACAGGCATTTTTCCAAACGGAACAATCACAGACGACAGGCCCAAATGCCAGCGCGCACAGCCAGCCACAAGGCCAGCCGCACCTGACCTTGGGCTCAGCCCTGGCAGCTGTCCGTGCCCAGCTGCTGCGGGTGCCTGGGGCAGAAGCCCTGGGGTCTCAGGGTTCACAGTCCCCACCCGTCCCAGGCTCCCAAGCCTCCCTCCCGTGGCTCCCTCCCGCATCCCGTGGGCCTGGAGTCCGGGCACCGCAGGCACAGGGCATGAGGAGAAGTCCTTCTACACTGTCCTTCCCTCTAGCACTCAGGCTGGCTCTCCCCAGGGGCCTTCCTGCCCTGGCCTCAGTCCTTCCGGAAGTCCTTCAGCCCCCACGCTGAGGGCTCAGGCTTTCTCCATTCAGAGAGCGTGGCCCAGCCACTAAGCACCAAGCACTCCACGGCGTGCACCTGCCGCTCCCAAGTCTCCATCAGCTGTGATCATACGGCCTCTGTGACTGCCACGCTTGCCTTCTCTGAGCCTCTGTGTACTCTTCTGTAAAGTGGGAATGCCATGTTCACGACACACCCCTCTGAGGATCCATGTTAGCTGCTTTCCTCTCACTGCTAAGCCAAAATACCCAACACCCAAGTTGGGTTAAAAGGCTAAAGGTTCACAGTTTGTGGAGGTTTCAGTCCATAATCAGCTGGATCCAAGGCAAGGTGGCACCGCAGAGAACAATTCGGGGCAGCTATAAGAGCAAAATCAAGGGACCCTAACAGCGTCTTTATGCCTCTTTTATGTTACCCAGGCTACTCAGGCAGGTAGCCTAACCCTTAATGCTGGTACATGTGAGCCTAGCATCCCACACTCTAGAAAACAGCTCCTCCAGCCACCTCTGAAGAGCTCCGCCTGTGATTGCATGAGACTTGGGGGGGGGGGACATCTAAACATAAGCCACAGCAGGATCCAACCCACGAAGTCAGGGAAAGCTCTAGCCACGGCAGCTGTGCCACAGAAAGCCACGGATGGCTTTGGGGCAGGAGTGAAAGCTTCTGAATCTCACAAGACACCTGGGAGCAGAGCAGGGTGGTCCTGGAGGGCGAGAGGCTTAGATGCCACACAGCCCCAGGACCAACAGCCTGAGTGCTCCTGGGGCCTGGCAGAAATGCAGGGTCCCAGGCCCCTCTGTGACCCATTGAGCTGGCACCAGTGTTTTATCAAGACCCAGGTCGTTTGTGTGTGCTGAGGCTTGAAGCTGCTCGGGGCATAGGGAGGCCAGGCAGGGCCAGGGTCCTCATTCTCCCACAGAGGCAGAACTCAGAGAGACCTAACCGCTGCCCAGGCACCCCCAGCGCCCCAGGATGGCAGGCAGGGCTGCTTCCTGGCAGCTGGGCAGCTACAGGGCTGCCCAGACACAGCCAGCCCCAATCCAGTCAAGGGGGCGCAGTTCAGCATAATCACCACGTGGACCCTGGACAAGGACTTGGGTGTGCACGGTTTACTGGGTCGGAGATCCGGGAAGCACAAGGGGCGGACCGAGGAGGAGCCCCTGTGTACATATTAATGAGCAAGTCACCAGCCCGGAAGACTGGGGTTTTGTCCCACTGGGGCTCTTGGGTCCCGTATCGCACACACCCTGGGCTACGCCACCATCTGCAGAGGGGACAGAGCAGCTCGCACATCTGACTGGACACTGAGAGCCCAGCAGGGTTCCTGCAGCCAGGGAAAGCACCACAGGCTCACGCACTGCAGGTGGCGCCAGTGAGCTCTGAGGGCGGGACGGGACGAGGACAGCATGGGCTACGCTGAGATTCTCCTTCCCCAGTCTTAATGACTTCCTCTCGGACCTGCAGTGAGGGAGAGAGGGCGGCAGGGCAGGGCAGGGCAGGGCAGGGCAGGGCAGGGCAGCCCCACCCACCCGGTGACTCGCAGTGCAGCTGGAACGCCTGTGCCCATCCCCCGCTTGTGTGCTGACCCCCAAGGTGGCCGTGGTAGAAAGTGGGGCCGTGGAAGGGGACTACGGGGCCTCTGAGCAGTGATGCCACACGCATGAGTTTGGTGGCCCGCTACAGTATCACAGGGGGCCCTGCTGTGGGGGACACAGAGAGGACGGCTGCAGGGGAGGCTGACCCTCACCACGACAGACCACAGCCGCTGGGCCCAGGCCATGCGAGATATGTTGGGGGCTTAGGCCACTCCCATGGAGGGATTTTCTTTTTTTTTTTTTTTAAGATGAGAACTGGAATGTAGGAAGGGGGTGACAAGAGAAAATATCATATCAGCCTGTGTTCAAACCTGGACCCAGACCCTGACCCTGACCCCATCTCTGTCTCAGTCTTCCCAGCTGTATAACAGGGACGATGACACAACCTCCAGGCTGTCTGTGATAAGTTAAGTATCAGGGTTCCCAGCTGGGGCAATTTAGCAAGTTAGCAGGACCATGTGTTACAAAGGGAGTAGGGGACGGTGGGGCTGGGGATATGACTCTGCTGAGGCCTGGTTCCATCCCTGGTGCCACCACCATCTCCATCCAAAAGTAAGGGAACCTGCATATCATTCTTCGTCTATGCAGGAACTTACCATCAACCAGATACTCCCCAAGTGCCAGGCACTGCGCTACGATCTTGGCTTGCGTAGTAGGTTTTGATCTTCACAACCTTCCACCTTTCAAGCAAGGAAAGCAGAAGCTCAGAGAAGTTCTGTCAGTTGCCTACGGTCACACAGCAAGTGAGCCCCTGAGCCAGCATCTGTATCTGGACTTGAAACCCCGGGGATGGAGGCCGGCCAGGGCTGAGGTCACGTGATGACCCGCCTCCCCAGCAGACGCAGTAGACGCCCCTGCGGGGCCACTTCCACATTCAGGAAGGACCCATCCCATGAGCCCTTGCGAGTGCAGCTCTAGGGTTACCCACACTGTTGCTAGGGTGACCCTCTCACCAGGACAGAGCCCCCCACGGGGCCTGAGGTCTGAACCCACAGGTTCCTGCTTCTGCCACTGCCTGGGGCTAAGCTCCTCTTCCATGTGCCAGCGGGCCCTGGCATTCTGGGCACCCGTCTAAGGAGTCGGGGGGCTCAGCCCAGGCCTCCAATGTCGGCCCTGAGGGACCTAAGTTTCCAGGAACAACTTTGCCTCCCCGTGACCCTGCTTCTGTCTTGATCTTTTTTCTCCATTTCCCCTAAGAGAGATATGCGTGTGCGTGTGCCTGCTTGTGCATGTGTGTGTGCGTTGAGGTTATTCCTGGGGGACTATTAACTAAGAATAATTTATCCAAGAAATTTGTTATGTTAGAATTACCAATTAGATATGATTATAACTTACCATGGCTAACACTGCACTACTGCTGGAAATCTGAATCCCATTAAAATCTAATTAGCATATATTAAGTCGAAGGTGGTTTTACTGCAGTGCGCCAGCAGGCCTGAGCCACGCTGCGCCAAGCGTGTGGTGGGTTCGCTGTCGGTTCCAGCGTCTGACCATGCTGCCGCCTCGCCCGGGTGGGTGCCCTCTCTCCCTCTCAGCTGCGGCCGGATGGTCTGTGCCCCAGGGAAGGGTAGGCCCCGGCAATCAGCCAGCTTAGAGGGTGAGTTTGGCCCGGGACGTACCCACCCCTGGGCTTACGACCACCGTGTCCCCAGGCCTAGCAGCACCCTAGCATAGTGACGGCAAAACGCACGCCACGCTTTTAGAGCAAGCGGACGTTGTTCTTCCGCCTTCTTCCCTGCATGCCCTAGAACCCAAGAACAAAGTGCCGGTGGGGCGCCCATGTCACACAGCGGATGTGAGACTTACGGAGACAAGGGTTTGCTCCAGGTGGGTTTTGCTTTTGTTTGTTGTTCGGTTTTGTCTCCCAGCCACTGATGGCAGGAAGGAATGAGGCTACCAGTCGTCCAAGCCGAGTCTCGCCAACCTTTCTCAGCCTCACCAGCAGGGTGAGGCAGAGAGAGCCAGGGAGCCCCAGCCAGGCGGCTATCTCTTTAGGGGACGTTCAAGATGAAGACAAGGTCCCTGAGGCCAACCTGCAGGGAGCCCCCTACCCCGGGGAAAAGTCCTTCCTTCTGAGTATGGTGGGTTGGATTACTTCCTCCCCACTATCCTATGAGTTTAGGGCCGTTGTCCCCCAAGATACACCCCGTATCC
Source organism: Ctenomys sociabilis (assembly GCA_004027165.1). Classification (NCBI taxonomy): domain Eukaryota; kingdom Metazoa; phylum Chordata; class Mammalia; order Rodentia; family Ctenomyidae; genus Ctenomys; species Ctenomys sociabilis. Next base: position 15,777 of record PVKA01022119.1, read on the forward strand.
CTGCCGATGCTGGGCATGGCCATGTGGGTTACTGGGCCCGACACAAGGCCAATGGGCCCACGTGTGCTGGCCCAGATGGCTTCCTTTGCCACCATCAGGGACAAGCGGCATAGGATTCCACCCTCCGCTCGAAGCCCCACCAGCCCCAGGTCCCCAATGCCCTGTGGGACACGAGAGAGAAATGAATGTTCACTGCTGTGAGCCACTCGGCTTTGGGGGCGTCTCCCACGCAGCACAGCCCCACAGTGGACCAGGGGACGCCCCTACGTGAGAAATGAGACTGGAGCTCTCCCCTTGAGGTGCAGAAGAGGGGCCAGAGCTGCTGCGGCCACACCGGCCATTTCCCTCCCCTCCCCAGCCCCCGTTCTGTTTCAGCCATGGCACCTGCTGTGGCCACGCTTCCCCCCCTCCTCTGCCCTGTGTCCCACAGGACACACACACCAACTCCGCAGAGACCCTCCAGCCTTGGGGGTCCCATCACTGCCTGCATTTCAAGCCCACCCAGTGGGGAAGCCCCTTGCCTTCTCTAGCTGCCAGCAGCCTCCCAGCCTGCTGAGATCAGCACGCTCCCTCAGTGGCACAGCTGGCTCGCCAGGGGCCACCTTGCTCCAACTCTTCAGGAGGGAAGGAAGCTCACGGGAATGGTGGCCTGACTGAGTCCCACAACCCTGAGCAGGAGCCGTGATCCTCCTGACCTCTCCCTCCACTCCTCCCCGACGAGTCCCAGTCCTAGGTCCTGAGAGTTAGGACATCGGTGTGCGGATCTGAGGGACATGGCTCAGGTCCTCACAGTGCTCTGCAAAAGGAAGGATCCCAAGGACAGCTCCTCTGGCTCTCACAGCGGGGCTCTGCCTGCCTAGCAGCAGGAGCAGGTAGTCACTGCGACACTGTACAGGCCAGAAGGGGCCAGAGGCAGAGGGCCGGGTGTGTTTACAGAGCGTCCCTGTGGGAGAGGACCAAGGGGTGCTTGGGGTGCTGGCGATACTCTCTCGCAGCGTCAGTGCTGATGGCAGGGCCGTGTCCATTGCAGGAAACTCACCCAGCTGCACAGCGAGGCCATGGGTACCGCTCAGTTAGTTGTTAACGTTGCATTAACCTCCACCCCTGCCTGTGTACAGAACCAGTGGGAGAGGCTGCATGCCCGGGAACTTTCTCTGTTACGTTTGCAACTTGAGAATTTTCCATGATTTTGAAATAATTTTAAAATGCTATTTAAAAGCAATAAAAGCAAGACGTCTTAGGTTTATGTCAAGATCTAGTCACATATCCAGCCCTGGAAGAGTTGCAATAAATTTTAAATTAAGAAAAAAATAAGTTACTTGCCTTTTTATGTGTACTTCAGAGAAAAATGCTTTTCTAAACTTTTTTTTTTTTAAATACCGTGGCACCAACCTCTGAGCTTACAAAGGGAAAGAGAAACACAGTGGCCATGGAGCTTCTGTTAGATGTCAGATATTTCTAGGTTCTGGGTGCATCTGCTGCATTCGTTACTCAGGTAGGCAGAGGTGAGAGGTCGCTGTTTCCATTGGAGATGAGGAAAGCGATGCTCAGGGAGGCCAAGGGGCCGTCGTGTGTCCTGCAGCTCACCCAGGACGCGGCTGGCTTCACACCCAACAATCAGTGCTGGCAGCCGCAGGGCAGGAGCCCCGCCCTTGTCCCACCCCACGCTGGGATCACTCGGGCCATGCTCAGCCCCACTGCTCTGGGCTCCAGTGAGGGCCCCGGGGTCCTGCACCACCCCTCTCGGGCCATGCTCAGCCCCACTGCTCTGGGCTCCAGTGAGGGCCCCGGGGTCCTGCACCACCCCTCCCGGCTCCAAGCGCTGGTGTGGTTTTCTAGGGCATGCGGGTCCTGCTCCCAAAGCGCCTTCACTGGATATGACCAGTGGACCATTATTAGCACCGTTAACTCCAGTGCTGAGTGCGCAGCTTCCTTCCTGGGCTCCCACGGGCCCCGGAGCGCATTCTATGTGGACCTGCCTCCCCCCCGCCACCAACACGTATGTATGAACACACTCAGCACCAAGGTCCCCAAGACATCTGGCGGCTGGACAAAATTAACTCATTTATCCAAACAACCCACAGAGAGGGCTCCTGCTCGTTGCCACGGGCCCTAAAATTAACCTGCTTCTTCAGGTCCTCAGAATCTTGGCTCCAGCAGCTCTTGGAGGGACTTTCTGGCATCTGGAACCCAAGAACAGCTGGAGGGATGGCAGCTGATAACAGGATGTCTTCCAAGGTGTACTTCCGGGGGCTGAGACGTGAAGCCACTGCCAGCCTGGGGACACCAGAGGAGGCCTGTCCAGTGGCTGTAACCGAGGCCCAGCAGCTTGTCTGAGGCCTCCGAGCCCAGTGACCACCAGGAGATGCCCATGGGATGTTCTAAGAGAACTGCTGATCAAAGGTCTTCCTTCAGCAGAGCAGCGGCTCTGGAGCAAGATGGAGCAGGAAGGAATCCAGAGCGTGGTACAACCTGCAGCAGCATTTTGGCATTTTGCAGCTGGAAAGACCATGGAGGTATTTCTGGATCCGCAGGCAGTGCTGTGACAGAGGGAGGCCCCACATCTCCAAGGGTTCCTTCCTCTACCCGGGGCTGAGATCAGGCAGGTGGAAACCTGCACATCAAGAGGTTTCAAGGGCTCCATGCAGGGCAGATGCAGTGTCCGTACTGAGTACCGTCCGTGGAAGGGAGCAGGGGCAGAGACACACAGTCGGGGGGCTTGCCTGTGGCGTGTACAATGCTCATTCAAAACTAGCCACCGTCTTTTCCCACCTTAACAATATTTCTTTCCATCTTAGACAAGAAAGCTCCTTTTAAACAAGGACAAAGGACTCTGCCAGGTCACAGGTTCTGCAGAACAGGGACTTTCCTTTGGGTGTCCTACATGCCTGACTCCAGAGAGCTCTCCTGGGATGGCAGGACTGGCGGGTCTTGCTCAGCCCTGTGACCCTCACCCCCAACTGTTTGCAGAGGAGAGGTGATTTGGGAGCCATCCTTAGTGATGCAAACCAGGACCTCAGGTGCAGAGCGATCAAGCCCTGGGCCACAAGTCGCCCAGCATGGCAGGCAGAGCTGCTCGGCCTCCACTTTCCCCACCAGAGCTGTGAAGGAGGCTCCATCTCTTGAAGCATGCAGAGTTCCCTCAGGAAGAAGGGCCTGGTGCAGAAAGGCCCGGCAGGCAGGGCAGGGCGCGTCCTTCAAAATTCTGCTTCTGAGGCAGGACTTGGCTGGCATCTGGGGACACAGATTTCCGCGGGCGAGAGTGACTCACAGTGGCTGCTGGGCGCCTGCTCTGCCTCTGGGAACTTAGACTCTGGGGATGCGCCAGGCGGCAGAGCCTGCAGAGTGGCTCCTGGTGCCGAGTCTGGGAGGTGACGCTTCACACACCTCGTCGCTCCCCCTTGCTGGATGGAGGGCCTGAGCGCACCCGGGGTACCCAAGCGGGGGGGACTCCAGGAGCTTGTGTCTTGTTCACAGCCATTCCGCGCCCTGTC
>PVKA01022119.1:19370-32228 GCA_004027165.1 Ctenomys sociabilis
AAAAAAAAAAAAAAAAAATATATATATATATATATATATATATATATATATATATATATATATATATATATATATTGAGACGGGTTCTCACTAATTGCCCAGGCGGGACTTGAATTGTTGAATTGTGACTCTTTGATCTCAGCTTCCCAGAGTTCTGATTACAGACCTGGGACACCCTCATAGCTCTGGAGATGATCTCGGAAGCCCCTGACACAAGAAGGTGACAGTGTAGACTCTGGGTTACCCAGTGCTATGGTCTGAATAACGCCCCATTCATACACTGAAACCCAATAGGCAACGTGAGAATTGTGAAGGGAAGGGTATTTGGGAAGTTCAGAGGATTAGGGTCCTTTAAGAGAGACCCCAGGGCGTCCGACCACCCTTGTATACAAGAGGACATCAGCCACACACCTGACAGCAGCCCTCACAGGTAGCACCTTCTTCTTAGCATTCATGGCCTCTAGAACTGTGGGCAGCAAGTTGTGCTGTTTAAATGGCACGTGGTGCATTCTTACAATCTCTGTGTTCTGGGAGGCTGAGGCAGGAGGATCCAAAGTTTGAACCCAGCCTGGGAAACTTAGTGACTTAGTGAGACCCTATCTCAAAAGAATATAAAAACACTGGGGATGAGGCTCAGTCTAAAGGTCCTGGGTTCAATCCCCAGCACCAAAGAGAAATAACAATTGTGTTGCTGGTAAGCCACCTATTTATGGTATTTTTGTCACAGCAGCCTGCAGGTGCCAAGACACCCGTCCATGAATTCTGACCCAAGGAGTTCAGGGAGGAGGCCCGGGCATTTGCACACAAGCGCACTTGCTGGGGGATGGATGGGTTTTCTGGAGTACCCGTCCTCTGAGGACCTGCTGCTGTTATCCAAGAAGAGCAGGGGACAGGGGAGTGGGCACTGTGGAAGGGTTTCAGAAGCATGTCTCCCCAAACTTCTGCTCTGCCCTTCTTCCGAAGAAGTAGGCCTGGGCCCGAGGCTGCTAACACTGCAGCATCCACATCTGGGTCCTCCCCACTTTGTCCTGCTGTCCCCAATCATTTCCTGAAGCTGCCTAATGAGGAGGCCCAGAGGAGAGGGAGGAGAGATGGAGAGGGGAGAGAGAAAGGCCTGATTGGCTCCCAAGGAAACAGGGAGAGGGGTCTGAGCCAGCCCTGCTGTCTCCAGGCAGCTCACACTGGGCGGGCAGCAGGCACCATGAGAGGCTGGTGAGCGAGGACCACAGGAGGCAGCGTGGGCCCTGAGTTCCAAAGTCAACCTTGGTCGAGTGCACGTCATTCTCCAGATCCTGGGAGAAACTGAGGCAATGCATAGCTATCTGGAGAGTTCCAGACACCTGCAATTGTCACCTCCCCGCTGGGCAGACATCTGGCCTCTGTACCCAACAGCCTCCCCTAATCTCCAGCGCCCCTGCCTCGGCCTCAGCGCAGTCCAGGGTGGTGACACCAGCTTCTCCTCCCTTTTCCTCAAAGCCAAAATGATTGACTGAGAATGCACTGAGCGTTCCCCGAGCGCTTCCTCTGTGCCAGGCTCTGCTTCAGGCCCCGCGAACACAGTAGTAGCCAGTACAACAGGCGCCGTCAGCATCCCCATGCTGAGAACCCGACATTGAGCTGGGAGGGAGTGGTGGGGGGGGTGGGGGGGTCAACCAAGCAAAGTGTGCAAAATAGAGGCCAGAAAATGTGCACTGGGGCTGGCTCAGTGGCAGAGCCCTTGCCTTGCATGCACCAGGTGCTGGGTTTGATTTCCAGCACTACACACAAGAGGAAAAGGAAGGGAGGGAGGAAGAAAAAGAAAATGTGTGCTAGGAAGAAGGCCTGAGCCAGGACGGGAGTGCGCAGAGGCCCCAGCTGGGCTCCCTGGATGGAGGCCACGGCAGGAGGAAGTTGAGTCAGGGCTCCAAGGACACTAAGGCAGACAGAAGGGGGCCACAGCTCCAGGTCCCTGTGCCTCGCCGGCCCACTGCTCTGCAAGGGGTCCAGAGTCCCCACCCAGAGCTCACTGACCTCATACAGAAGCACTGTCCATGTCCCGAGGCCTTGGCCCCTTGACTTTCAAGCAGCTTCACTGATACTTAGATTTGATCGAATCCTCGCCAGGGCTCACGGTGTGGACCGCTGCTCCTGCCAGGAGGGAGCAGGCGCTGTGTGAAGAGCACAGAGGTACAGTGGGGAGGCGTCCTGCCAGCCTTTCTGCCACATGCGGGTGCCCTGGGGAGGGCACCTGCTGTCCCTGCACCTAGCCAGTCAGCCCTGAAGACAGAGTCATCTCAGACTCAGGAACAAGGTAACGGGCAGGGCTCACCGAGACGCCCAGCTGCTTTATGGCAGAGGCGAGGCCGGAACCCAGGCCCTGACTCTGCTCAGGCGTCCCTCCTGCCACCCACCCACCCACCCAGGGATGTCTCGGGGTCCTTGGTACCTGGCCCGAAGGCCTCCAACACACACCTTGCTGTGGAGCCCCTACCACCCAGGCGTGGGCTCATCAGCTCGGCCTGTGACTGATCGCTGGCCGTCCGCCCTGGAAAGAGTGCTATGTAGCTGCGAGAAAAGCGGGGTTCTTCCAGGGGCTCCCCCATAGCTCCACAGCAGATTGGGCCCACAAGGCATGCAGCCACCAGTAGATGGCGCTCGGCTGGGGATGCGGAGCAGGTGCTGGGAGGGTGCTTGGCCTGCACACGGAGGGCAGGGACCTTCCTACTCCTAGGGATCTTCAGGCTCCCACAAGGGACTCAGCCAGAACCGCGGCTCCCCGGTGTCAGCTCCCAGCGGCTCTGACTTCACGGCTCAGGTGAAGGACCCAAAACCCACCCAGTAGGGAGCTCTTCAGGTGACTTTGATGCAGGAGCTTCTGCCCCTGTGCTCCAGGCCCAGGCCCAGGCCCCTCACCTCACCCATCCACCCTGGGGACTCCCACTCTGCCAACTACATCCGGGGCATCTCCAGGACCAGCCCAGGCTGAGGGTGTGATGCTGCCGCCCCCCCCCCCACACACATCCCAGCCTCCACCCTGGACACAGCTGCATCCTTCGTGGAAGCAAAATCATAGCGTCCAACAGACCCGAGGCTGGGCTCGTGGCCCTCTACTCCCTTACTGTTGACTTTGGGCAAGACAGTAGACTTCTCCGAATGTCAGTATCTCTTCAGGGCTGAGTATAAATCTTCCCAGCGTGACTGAAGAAGGCAGGTGGTAAAGCGTACCAAGTACACAGCAATGGCCAAAGAGTGGCAGTTAATTTATGAGGAACGGGGGGGGGATTCCAGTATTAACAATGACATCTTCCAACCTGCATTGCTCTCGCTAACCTGGAGAGCCCCAGGGGGCTGTACTGTGTCTCCTTGCTACTCCCAGATTCTAGGATAAAAGCAGGTGCCACCTGAGGGTGGTGGCACAAGACTATAATCCTAGGACTTGGGAGGCTGAGAAAGGAGTATGATGAATTCAAATCCACCCTCGACCATAGAGCCAGACCTGATCTCAAGAAAAGTAGTTGCTTAGTGAATTAATGAATGAATGAGTGAATTAATGTGTGAGCGAGTAAATGAGTGAATGAATGAGCGAGTGAATGAGTGAATGAATGAGCGAGTGAATGAGTGAGTGAATGAGTGAATGAATGAGTGAGTGAATGAGTGAATGAATGAATGAGTGAATGAGTGAATGGGTGAATGAGTGAGTGAACGAGTGAATGAATGAATGAGTGAGTGAATGAATGAATGAATGAACTAATGTATTCGTGAACATATACAAGTTAGGGAGGTCGGAGAAGGCTTCTAAGAAGAGAACTTAGCCATCTCTTGATCCTGAGAGCTGGGACTTTGTCTCTCCGCCACCAGTCATGAAGTCTGGCACACAGCAAGTGCACCATGAGTGCTGGTCAGTGGGTAAGGAAGTGAATGAGTGGCTGATGCTTGAACCAGGAGCGGGAAGTGCAGCAGGTTGGGGGCTCGGAGGACCTGGGAGATGTACAGTTGGCCTTAGCCTTAGTTATGCCGTGTAACAAACACCCCCCAACCCTGGCCACACAGCCAGAACCAGCTGTACAGCCCTCTCCCTGCAGGCACGTGGGCGGGGGCTCTGCTGGAGGCCAGCACCAGCTCACAAGGCCTCTGCAGGCCAAGCTCACTTCCACCTCATTCTGCTGGCCAAAAAAAAGTCACACTGCCAAGCTGCTGGCCAGGGCTAAAGAGCTGTCCTCCATCTGTGAAGGGGAAGATTTAAAGTCACAGGCAAAAGGCACCCATCATGGAGAGAGCTGAACAGTGGGGCCATTCGGCAGCCGCCCAGGAAGAGAAAGACCAAGAAAGCTGCAGGCCGATTAGGCCTTGGCAAGGCCAACTCCTCCTAGGGAGGAGTCACATGGTCCTTCCTGTTGCTGAGGTTCATTGATTAATTCAAGGACGAGCACTCGCAGTAGTAGACTTTCTCTGTGCCGGGGTCTTAGTCTCAGTGCACAGGAACCAAGGTCTCAAACCTCTCTCAGGATCAAAAGAGGCTTTGCTTCTTTTTTTTTGGATACTTCACTCACTTTTTCTCTGACCTTGGGAAAAATCACCTCCGCTCTTAGGGCATGGCAGCCACTGCTAATAATACCTTCCATCTGTAGAACACTTTTAACTTTATCAAAATGTCCTCACATCGGTTCTCTGTGAAGCGTCAGCTTTATTACATCCCTGATTTGACAAGTAAAACTCTAATGGACATAAAATACACCGAGCTCCTTGGAAGTGCTCTCCAGAGATGGCTCGGTGGGGCCAACCTCTTACAACAAACCCTAGGATTCTCGCTACGACAAAGTGAGTCCCTGGATATCGGCCGGTGATTGTCATTTCAAATGATGTTTGGGGCCACACAATCCCTGTATGACCTAAGGACTTGGATAGCTCCCTTTATCTTTCCTTTTATTGTAAAAAAAAAAAAAAAAAAAAAAAAAAAAAAAAAAAAAAAAGCCACCAGTCTGAACATTTCAAAGACTTCCATAGAACTTTTCCAATTTAATTAAAAAAAAAAAAGATTGCTTCCCCCTAACTGGCTTCACAAATGAAAACGGGCCATGCGCCAGGCCTCGGAGAGCAGTCTAATAGCTCTCTCTCTCCTCATCTCACAGGCAGGCTCTCCGTAGCCTCAGAAAAGCATTTTATGAAGGAGAAAGAGATGCCGGCATCTTTTCTCCCTGGCCCGTAGTTTCTCCCAGGGTTGAATCTAAAGCAGGCTTCTTGCGGTGCAAACTTACTATGTGCTGCGGATTTCCAATATTTCTTCTCCTTAGATCCTGCGGGGATAAGACCCCATTTTACAGGTCAGTAAAGTAAGAATCCTCAGGACAGTCACACACTAAGACAGGGCTGAGCTGCGTTGGACCTCGTATCCATCTGAGCACAAAGCCTGCATTCTCTCCCCTTCCTCACACCCACTCTGTGCAGTGGGGAGGATTAAATTATGGCAGGGCTGGGTAACAAAAGGAAAGGAGGGAGTGGAGAGAGGAGACAGGAAGAGACCAGGATGGGATGGAGGGAAGAAAAACAGTATTAATGGTGTGGCTACCCTCGGGCCAGCACCATGACAGGTGGACCACCCAGTGTGGCCCGGTATAACAATGTAACTGCGAAGTACCTGGGATCCAGAAGAGGACCAGCTGGGAAAGGGTCCCCAGTGAGACACTAGGGAGGGTGAATCGGGACCAGGCTGAGCAGGGGCCTCGGCCAGGCTGTGTTGGACTCCTGATCCCTCCCAGAAGGCCTGCCCGTTTTGCCTCCTGAGTATCAACTGGTACATCCTCTCCATTTCTGTCTGCCAAGGGCTGGCACTGTCACCTTTGCCCAGACTTGACATGACCTTCTCAAAGTCTCCTGTCTCCCATGTCAGTGCTCCAAGCCTTTTTATAGAACAGCTGGAGTCATCTCTATAGCAACGTAGATAAACTCCCTGCCTGCTTGCTCAGTCTTCCCGAGGCCCCCAGATCTCTGAAGCCCCACGTGCCCCCGCCCCCAGCCTCCCCTTCTAGGGTATGGTGCTCCCCTCTACAGCCGTGGACTTCCGGTTCCTCCTGTATACGCTCCTGCTTCCCTCTTCACCTGGAGCTTTCCGCTCATCAACTCCACCTGTGCCTGACCCATGCAGGCAGCCCACACATGCATGTGGCACCCAATGGGCAGGCACTGCGCTGGGCGGTAGGAGCTCGGGCGCCCGACCCCACAGGGCTCAGATCCTAAGAGGGCATCTTATAGGAGAAGCCTCTTGGGTTATTTTCAAGCCCAGGGATTAGAGCAGTTGCTTTTTGTGCTCTGTCCCATCCCTGCAGCCACTAGAAAGTCACCCACCACTCAGAGGTATCTTCATACACTGAGGTAACATCCTGCCTCAAATAGAACAGCTCTGACTGAAGGCTTTCTCTCGATATGCAAGTCCGTGAGTAGGGACAGCCAGAAGAGGCTGGACTGTACCCAGCAATAAACACCAAGCAGGTTAGAAGCAAGCAGATGTATCAGCTACCTACTGCTGCATAATAAATGACCTCAAGCCTGGTGGCTGGCCACAGTATCCACTACCTGCTCATGTTTTGTAATTCACCTGGGCCCAGCCGGAAGGTCCTCCTGCTCCTCACCTGTGGCCACTCATTCAGGTATGGGGCCATTGCCTGGGCTGGGTAGTCCAAGGGAGTGTCTTCCCCATGTCTGTTGCCAAGAGCAACTCTGGGCTGGTGCCTCAGTTCTATGTAGGGCCTCTATCAGGACAGCCCAGACTTCTGTGTTTCCAGACAGCTGGCCCTAACTGTAAGCACTCATCAAACCTCTACTTGTGTCTTTGCTTGCTTGAGTCTCATTGGCCAAGGCAAGTCTCATGGCCAGCCCAGAGCCACTGTGGGAGGAGTCACGTGAGGAAGCGGAACTCTTATTGGCCAAGGCAGGTCTCACAGCCCCAGGCAGAGTCACTGAGGGAGGAACTAGAAAAGGAAGTTGGGGTGGGGGAGATAGTTCAGCAGAATAGGCCCCTGCCTGGCAAGTGTAAGGACCCAGGTTTGATTCCTGGTACCACATGTTATGCTGGCCCCTGAACCCCAGGTGTGCCATGCCGGCCACCAAAACCAGGAATGGTGGCCCACACCTATAATCTCAGTGCTGGGGTGGCTGAGACAGGAAGATCACTAGGAGTCTGAGCTGTGTAGTAAGACCCTGTACCAAATAAAGAAAAGATTTATTTATTTATTTATTTATTTATTTATTTATTTTGTCTTTTTGAGACAGGGTCTCACTATGCAGTTCAGGCTGGACTTAAGCTCACTTTGTAGCTAAGGCTGGTCTCGAACTCACAACAATCCTCCTGCCTCAGCCTCCAGAGTGCTGGGATTACAGGCATGCACCACCACTACCGGCTAAGAAAGATTTTTAACCATCAGGCGTGGTAGCGCGTGCCTATAATCCCAGCACTAGGAAGGGAGAAATCATGAGTCTGAGCTGCATAGTGAGACCCCCCCAAAAACAAACAAACAAACAAACAAAAAACCTTAAGATTTTGAAAGAAAGAAAGAAAGAAAGAAAGAAAGAAAGAAAGAAAGAAAGAAAGAAAGAAAGGGATGTTCCTAAGGAGCTGACTTCTCACTGTCCTAAACAAGTCCACAGCCCCAAGACCATTCTCAAAGACAGCTTTGGGGAAATGGTAAATGGGGACCATAGCAGCCCCTGCTGGAGACAGAGGAGAACAAACAGGGTAAGATGAGAAATATGACTGCTGGGGCACTGGGGAGCCACTGAGGGCTCTAGGCAGAGGGGGGGCTTGATCAGCAGAGGGTTCCTGTGCCCAGGCCAATGGAGGTGGCCTGCCTTGTCCAACAGACACAGGAAGATGAGCCTGAAGGGTCAAGTTCAGGAAGAACTCACTCCCATCTGCCCTTCTGAGTCAGCCCGGCTGTAGCAGTACACTCACGATTCGCTGGCCTGAAACTGACCCCATCTCCCTCACTCTTCTGAGTCCTATTTTTACTGATTATGCAAATCTCCCAACCCAGCCTGAGCAAAGCAGGCGAGAAGTGGGGCCGTGCAGCGGGATAAGATGGGCAGGCGACAGATTACAGCTACCCACTCCGATAAACATGGTCTAATTGCGTTTCTGGAGGGGAGAGAGGGGGAAATGGACCTAAAATAAAACGAACTCCCCATCAGCAGTGGCAGGGCTGAGCGACAGGAACCGCTCGCGGCCAGCCTGAGTGGTGGACTCCGACCTGGGTGGGCCGGGCTTGGAGGGTGCTGGGGTGTCATCCTGGGGGTGCCAGTCCAGTGGGTCAGGGCCACTGCCTACCACGTGGAGGGGGACCCTCATGCCATGGTTTTACCAGATCGCTCCTGACACCACAAGCAGCAGAGACAGTGACAGCATCTAACAGTGACAGGAACTTGCCCAGCACAAGTGCTGGACAGAGCTCAGTAGATGAATGAATTCTCTCATCCCCGGGGACCTTGTGGTATGATGAACATCCCTGCTCAACGGGCAAGAGGAGAGAGGTGAACATTAAACCTACTACTAAAGGCACAGGCGAAAATTTTCATATTTACCCAGGACCCAAGAGTCCATTTATTCAACAACCCCCCACGTATTGAGCCTTTGATTTGTGTCAGTTGATTCATACAATTAATACTGCAAGGCTGGGATCCCAACGTGGCCTGTCTGACGTCAAGGACAGTACCTATAACTGCTAAGCTAAACAGCACCCCCAAATACTACTGTACATGCCCAAGCAACAACTCTTGCTTACTGGGCATTTATTCTGTGCCAGGCCCCCAAGCTAGTATGTCCGGCTAAGGATGAAACATGATCTCTACCCTTAAAAAGCCCATGGCTGCGGGCTGGGGGGGAGATGGCTCAGTGGAATAAGCCCTTCCCTGGCAAGTACAAGGGCCTGAGTTCAATCCCTGGTTCCGCAAAAAAAAAAAAAAGTCCATGGCTAATAAGGAAGAGAGATGCGTGTGTAAAATATTGTAGGACAGGTGCTGATAGGGCAGTGTGTTGAGTGGGGGACACCCAGTACTTACGTTGGCCTGCAGAGGTTGAAACAGTGTTGTAGAGGAGGCCAGGTGGGAACAGAGATAGAAAGGCCTATGAGATCATGCTGGCAGGGCAGGGCGAGGCAGGGCACAAGGGCCCCCGCTGAGGCCACAGCTGGCAGCCTGCTATGGGGGACACGCAGCTTTCTCCCGAGGATGTGGTGACCATGGTGAGCAGGTGGGCAGGGACCACACCATCATGGTCTTAGAGCTGCCCTAAGGGCTGCCTTTCCTCTAGCCTGCTTAGCTCCAAGGAGCCCAGGAACTCCATCTGGCTCTGGCAAGCATGCTGACGGCACAGCTGCTGACGGCCACCGAGCGTGTGCTGTGAGGCGAGCCCCATGCCACGTGAACCCTATGTCTCACCCCACAGAATCCTCACACCCTTGTCCTTCCCGTCTTACATGGAGGGAAACCGAGGCACAGGGAAGCAGAAACTTCTCTCCAACCTCTTCGTTAGTGAGTCCCCCACAGCCTGAGGTCCCGTCTCGCACCCCTGCACTGTGGCTAGGCCTACAGCACGTGACTCATCCCGTTCTCCAGAAGAGAAGGCACTATTCTTTCTCTTTCAGGAAAGTCCCAGGCCCCCACCCCATAAGTAGTCAGCCCTTCATGGAGACAGCGTCATTCCGGGCAGGAGTCCATCAGCCCAGACACTTCCAGTGCCCGAGAGGAGGGGGAGGGAATCACACCCCACGTGGAGGCTGAGCTCAGAATTCCGAGTGGAAGAGACTTGCGAGGCCCCCAGAACTTAGGTTTATGGGAAAGCAGATGCTGATTCCCCACACCGAGAACAGACAGAGGCAGCGGTATTCAGGGCTGGGTATGGCTCGGTGGCAGAGCGTTTGCCTAGCAGGTGCGAGGTCCTAGGCTCTAGCCTTGGTGAGGCTAAAAGAAAAAAGAAAAGACAGCGCTTTTCTGCTGGAATGCGGCCTTTATGGGAGCCCTGGATGTTCCTGCACGCCCTTCCCTGGTCAGTCCTGTCTGTGTCATACAGGGGGCTGGCAGAGACCAGTAATAAAAAGCATGGAGCCACAGGCACGGGGATGGATTATGGCACTGGGAAGGCTGTTGGGAGGCGGATGTGGCCTGAGTGGGCGCACTTCCGGCCAGGGGAGGAGGACTGGTGGAGCTCAAATTCTGCAGGATGGCCTTGCCTGCCCCAAGACCCCTTCAGCGTTGTGCTCTGTCCTCCATGGAGGGCAGGTGGTGGTCCCTTCATGGGCTGAGCACTCTCTTCCGGGAAGCCCAGCCTCAAATTCAAAGGAGCAAAAGAAGACTAGAAACATCCCCTCAGAAAGTTCATGCGTGCTATCCCGAAGTCTGGCACCCCGCTAGGCGAGGGAAGGGTGGGAGCACCTTGCTTAGCACCTGCAGCCAGCAGCAGAGACCTACAGAGGCTGGGCTGGCCCTGCTCTACAGTCTCCCAAGATAGGGGTGGTGTTGAGCTCCTGTCGCCCCCAGTCCAAGGCCTCTCACAGGGGCTCTGGGAGCCACGACCCCCAAGTTAGACAGGATCAGAAGATCAGCACCTCTGATTCTGCCATGACACCAGGAGACAGGGCGACAAGGAGCAAAGGCAGAGAGACATTCCAGACCAGACAGCACTGGCAGCCCCGGCACGGGTCGCCAGGACCAGGCAGCAGAAGCAAGACGCTGCTTCACACAGCTGGGGGAGCTCAGGAGAGCTTCAGCCCCGACCTCAGCCTACCCTTCCCTCTAGAGAGGGGCGGTGGTGACCCATGGATCACAAGGCTCTCCCTGGGTGATAGAGGCAATGTCCTGCCAACTGTGCGGGCTTCATGAACAAGGTCACATACCTGACAGTCGGGAGGCACAGCCATAAAGCACCCCCAGCCGACCCCACTGCCCCTCAAGGGTCACTAGGAGTTTTAATGGTTACTGTTTTGAAAGTGCTGGGGCTGGGGAGATGGCTCAGTGGGATAAGTGCTTCCCTGGTAAGAGCAAGGGCCTGAGTTCAATTCCCGGTTCCACAATAAGTAAATAAATAAATAAATAAATAAATAAATAAATAAATAAATTTTTTTTTTAAATCCTAATTTTGGAGCCGGGCGTGGTGGCACATGCATGCCTGTAATCCCGGCACTCGGGAGGCTGAGGCAGGAGGATTGTTGTGAGTTCGAGACCAGCCTGAGCTACAAAGTGAGCTTAAGTCCAGCCTGAACTGCATAGTGAGATCCTGTCTCAAAAAAGACAAAAAAAAAAAAAAAAAAGAAAGTGCCTACTATGCGCTGGGGTCCTTCATGTCCAAGATGTGCAGTGTCCTCCCAGATCCTGCCCTGGCCACACAGTTAATCATCATTGGTCCATAGTTGAATCCAGGTCTCTGTGAAGCCACCTCTCAGCTACTGGCTAAGACAGGTCACTGTGCCACCTCCTGCTGTGAAAAAAGCAAGGCTGGGAGAGTTTCGGGGACAGGGGACAATCCCAGAAGCCTTCCTGGAAAGGGCGTGCAGGGGGGGGAGGACCTGCCGGGTCCTCAAAGGGAGAGAAGAGCCCTCTCCTGATCATTGATCATTGTCTCTGCCTCATGGATTTAAAATGAACCAACCCCCTTGCTGGGGGCATCTAAACACCATTAAACAACCATTAGGCCTCCTCGGTTGGGAAATGGAGATTTACAGACTTCCAAACCTCCATTTAAATGCAAATGCAGCGTTGTCAGGCCAGAACTGGGATCTGAGTAGCATTAAAGGCACTGTCTTCCTCCCTCTTGGCGGTCGGGTGGCTCCTGGTGGCTTGTCCACGTCCAGCGGCCTGTGGTGCTCGGCCGAGCAGGTGCCACTCCCATCCCACTCCCTCCTTACAGTGAGGGCACACAGTCCGTTTTTGTGATTATTACGTCTGTTTCAGAGGAATCAGTTGAGGGGGGACCCCAAGGTCACCCAAGGTCACCCATCCCAGGGTGACAGGACCAGGCTACAGACTCCTTTGCATAGCTTCTCTCTTAGGTGGGAGATTCCAGCTGGCTGCCGGGACACTTCCAGGGGACCAAAGAGTCCCGGTTTGCTTGCAACTTTCCCAGTTTTCAAAAAAAAAAAATCCGTGTCCCCAAGTAAACCAGGAGGATGAGACACCCTGGAGGGCAAAGGGACAGAGGGGGGGGAGCTGGGAGGGTAGAGTTCCCAGGCTCCTGGGAGGAGGCTGGCAGCCCTTGGGGCCCGCCCAGCCAGGGCAAAGATGACCCTGGGCAGCACCCACTTCCGCACTGTGCAGGGTCCTCCAAGGACATTGCTCACGCCTGGGGCGGGACTAGGCTTGCACACGTGGTTTGGAGCAGGAGGACACCTGGTCCTCTGGAATCTGTCCAGCCCCCAGAGGAGTGTGCCCGCTCACCAGTTCCGTTCCCCCAGCTGCCTCTGCTCCCGCAGTCTCCTCTGTCCCTAGCCACTGTTTGCCTGTGATTTTGGCCTCGAGCTATAACCAGGAGGGTGCAGGAAGCCACGGCCAGCTCTGCACACAGGCAGTGGGTCGCCCAGGAAGAGGCAGGAGCAGAGGTTGGTGAGGAAGAGGTCAGAGGGCTCCTTCTTAGCTCCTAGCTTGGGGGGGGGGGGCTCTGGGCCCACGTGGCCTGAGCTTGACAGAAGGAGAACGGGCCCGGGAGCCACCACACCACAGGCCCATCCAGGTCATATTGGTTCTGTTTTTTCTCTTTAGACCTCAGTTTTCACATCAGCCAAATGGGGATACTCCAGCAGGTGTTCTGCCCATGAGACGCAGAGGCTCAAAGGGCAGAAGCGGCCCAAGAGACCACGTGAAGTGGCGGCACAGCCAGGGAGAAACAGGAGGACAGCGCAG